>OZ005735.1:166927391-167168731 GCA_963930755.1 Eudasyphora cyanicolor
CGTAGACAAATACTGCGAAGAAAACTAGTTAAGTACTCGACTCGTATCTATGGAATATTCATGTTACATCCGATGACTGGAGAGAATGGTTTCACATGACAACAGAATTAAATAATTCCTCATACCCGAGAGTATAGAACCACCTCAGTGCCAAAGAGTATAGGGTAAAAAAAGTGCAAAAGAAAAAGAAAATCTATTTGATAGACTTTAAGGTTGTTTAAGAAACTATAAACCGCTTACCAAGAACATGTGGAGGAAGGCTAAAACTTTAGCATTCTCTATAATAGGGGAAAAATAGAGTAACACAAAGAAAGGGGAATTAAAAATTAAAATTTTCGTTTCCTAATAGACTGAACAGAAGCGGATCGAACATAGCTTGCACACACCATTTAAGTGAGGAGTTTCAGGACCTCAACATAGGCCAATCCAAGAATAAAGAATTTATGAAAAATAAATAAACAACTTAAAATCCAATAGAAGATCGTTAAAAAGGAAGTATTTATTAAATATAAATACATATTTATTTGAAGTAAGAAAGTGTTTATTCGGAAACCACCTACAGCAGAATGGACCAGGCGGGAAAAAATATCTGCACTTCAATGCAGATACCACTAAAACCAACAGACGTTTAGGTTCCGGTCTTCACTCCAAAGAGCTAAATGTGGATCTCACTTTCGAGTAACAAGTGCAGTGTTTACCAAACTAAGTATTGGCAATCAAAGAAGTCACGAAATGGTTAAGCCGTAGTGTTGCAGCCAGGACGAAAGTAGTTATTTACTTAGATAGTCATGTCGCCATAAAATCAATGGATAGGATATGTCTGAATATAAAAGAACAAGAGGCTGTCGCCCAACTCGAATAGAAATGGCCCAGCAGTGCGACCTACCCCTAATATATTGATGACAGGACTCTCGGATAGCCCGGGTAATTGTAGAGCTGACGAGACTGGGAACCGGCTAAAAGCAGATCCAGAATTCGAGTTTAATACGGAATATAGAGCCTAGATTAAAAACCTGTTATCGGTCGACAGATGTCTAGACCTATCCACGTTAATATTCATGAAATAGGCACCGAAAATGGTAGCAACTGGTGAAGGCATGCCAATGAGGAGGTATTGTATTTCGAATATGTACTAGCTAGACACGAATGGGTGAAGCTGAAGCGGTTACCAAACTGAGACATTAGAATTTAGAGAAGTAGCTCAGTTAGTCCAGTGGCGATAAAATCCTTAGATATACTAATTCTGAATATAGGAGTATCTCAAGACAGTCGCGTATCCCTTTAGATGGTAATTGGTGTTAATACTGGTGCCGTGGCGCAGGGATATCCCGTGAAATTATAAAGAAAATGTTTATTGAGTTAAATAAATTGTTCCTTTATTTTGAATATCAGAGCTGGAGTCGAATGGGCCAGGCAGGAAGAATCACCTCCATTTATATACATATGACTTTTAGTCTTCAATATATGGACATGGCGTCTACCACACTGATATATTATCCAATGCAAGAAGCCTCGGAATGATAAAATCGTAGTGTCGCGACCATAAAAACCTTGCATATTATTTCGTTCAATATAGGAATGGCCCGCTGCTTTTCCTTATAGAAGGGCCAAGCATTCCCGCCTACCCCTATTGATATTGATGACAGGATACTGATGAATTTGCAAACGTAGGTGCGCCACTTTCTCACTGACAGTTGCATATAATTTTGAAGGCATTCGAACGAGGCGAATTGCGGATCCAGAATCCAGTATATGTATATGCACAATCTAGATACTAGTCTGACCAAAATAAATACACACACGACAGACGTCTAGACCCACCAAGGTTAATAATAAGATGTGCGTATGCACGAGGACTGGGCACATAAAATGTTGGCTACTGGTGAAGCTATGAGGACGAGCAGTATTTCATTGATATAAAGAAGTTGTTTC
Organism: Eudasyphora cyanicolor; assembly: GCA_963930755.1. NCBI lineage: Eukaryota > Metazoa > Arthropoda > Insecta > Diptera > Muscidae > Eudasyphora > Eudasyphora cyanicolor. The sequence goes on from OZ005735.1 coordinate 166,929,324, forward strand.
TTTATCCCGAATACCTTAGCTAGAGACGAATGGGCCAGGCGGGAAAAATTACCTGCATTTCTATACACAGTACTCTACTCAGCGGAAGTGTTGGTTTTGGTCGTCAATGCAAAGGCCAAATGTGAACCTGGCTAGTGTAATTTCCAGACAAGCTCACATAACCAAGTCGCCATCAATCCTTAGATATGCTACCCCGGAATATAAGAACAGCCAAAGGCTGTCGTGAATCTCTTTTAGATATGACTAAATTGTTCGGCATACCTCTAATATTGGTGCCGTGGCACATGGTTATCCTGGGGAATAGTTGACATGGCGTATTTGCGAAATAATGCAAAGAAATAGGGCATTGAATTAAATAAATAGGGCATTGAATTAAATAAAATTAAAATAAATAAATAAAAGGAATCACCTTAATTTCTTTTGATATTCAATACATAGAGCTGAGCACCTAAACTTGAGCACCTCGGGTATACAAAATTTTCATCGGCTTCTAACTTTTGAATGGAATGTCCGGTTTGAGTGGATACTCCTAGACCAGACCTACAATAAACATTTTATAGCTTGAAGATATCTTGAATAGTTTCCGAGATATGTGCATTTAAAATTTGAATTTTTCATTTTTTCGCCAAGTTTGCCTTGGAGTTTAGCCAATATCTCAGTAAAAAGTTTACCGATTTTGTTCGCGTGGATGTTTTTTTATTGATTGCCAATAAAATTTACAATATCATGAAAAAAGAATCGATAAGATATGTCAAGAAACAAAAAAGCTATGGCCTTAAAAAGTCAAATTTTTGAAAAATTTCATTTTTGGAGATTTTTTGGCGAAAAAAGTCTAATTCGTATTTAGGTCTTGTAGAAAAAGTTTGTTAACAAAGTATATCAAATTTATACTCATTTTAAAGGAGACGTTTCACAGAATCTGTTTGAGAAAATCCGAAGCCAAAATTTTAATTGGTTTGTTTGACACCCTTGTCCGATTTTGGTTTTTTTTTACATAAATTTCAAAAGTTTGATCGATTTTCTCCAATCGCAAAGCTAAATTGTTGATTTTTTTTTATTTATTTGTATTAGGGTGTAACAAAATCGCATATGCATAGGGAATCCCGAGCGCGGCTTTTCATATCGAAGATATAGGACTAAAAGTAAAAAATCCCATTTTTGAGGATTTTTGAACTTAAACTCTCTAACAACTCTTGTATACACACCTAAAATGTCATCGCCATACGATAAGTGGTTTTGAAATGGCAGAATTATGTCCATTTATTTTCCATTTTAGCCCACTGTGCGACGTGAGGTTTGCATGCTTTAACCATAGACCCTGTGTGGTCTAAATGAGTCGGGACTTAGGCTGCAACAACTTAGTTCAAAGAATTGATTTCTTAGATTTAAAGAAGCTTTCTTTGACGAAAAAAAAAAACGAAGAAAATTTTCTTGAATCGAAGAACTTCTAATGTTTTAAGAAAATAACATGTTTAATATACGATTTAAAAAAAAACATCGTCTCTTCAAATGCAGATCTTTTTAGTACAGAAATAATGAACCAGTGAATTATGGTGAGAATTTGTCACTTAGTGTGGCAGGAAGCAACGGGGGTGTGATCAATACTTCCATCCTTAGACTGTGAGCAAGTATTGCGTTGTGCCCAATTTCAAGGTTTTATGTGCATTGGTATTAAACCACCATATCCTGCCATACGAGTATTCTACGACCAAAGACTAAGACATGGAAAGTTCTAATGCTTTTTAGAAGCAAATTTGTTTGAGAAAATTTTTAAAACATTGGATTAATGTTGTCCAAGTTGGATGACCTACTCCTTAGTAAGGGGAAAGGTTGGTTATCTACACCTTATTTGAAGACAAATTGGGTTATATTTTCCTCCTTAAAAGATGGCCAGTTGGGTTATCTACTCCTAATTAGATGATCAGTTGGGTTAGCTACACCTAGCGTGACCCATTTCGAGGATCCCTACTTTAAAAAAAAAACACAGAAAATTCAAATTGAATGGGGAATGTTTATTATCATTTGAAAAAACATTCTTTGGCATTTATTTTTTTGAAGATTATGTCTATCAAATGTTCCATCCGTTGAGTCCAATTTTCCATGACTCGTTCGAGCATTTCGACTGGTGAATGGCGAATGACACACGTGATGTTTTGCTCCAAGGCCTGAATCGAAGCGGGTGTGTCCGCATAAACTTTAGACTTTACATATCCCCACAGGAAAAATTCTAACGGTGCGATATCACACGATCTTGGTGGCCAATCGACCGGCCCAAAACTTGAAATAATCTGCTCACCGAAGTGTTCTCTCAATAAATCCATTGATTGATGCGATGTGTCGGAAGTGGCGCCGTCTTGTTGAAACCAAATGTCGCCGAGAACACGAGCTTCAATTTCAGGCATCAAATAGTCGGTTATCATGGCACGATAACGGTCGCCATTGACGGTTACGTTCTCGCCGGCATCATATTTGAAGAAATATGGACCGAAGATTCCAACGGCCCACAAACCACACCAAACCGTTGTTTTTTCTGGATGAAGTGGCAGCTCTTGAATCTCTTCAGGTTGCTCTTCGTCCCAAATGCGGCAATTTTGCTTGTTTACATACCCATTGAGCCAGAAATGGGCCTCATCGCTGAACAAAATTTGGAGAAAAAAACGTCGGATCTTCTTGGAAATTTTCGAGAGCCCATAGAGCGAAGCGATGTCGCTTGGGAAGGTCGGACGGCTTCAGTTCTTGCACAAGCTGTATTTTGTATGCTTTCAATTTAAGATCTCGACGTAAAATGCGCCAAGTCGTCCCATACGTCAGTCCGAGTTGCTGCGAACGGCGCCGAATCGACTCTCCACGGTCTTCGTGTACACTCTCAGCTACGGCCGCTACATTTTCGTCACTGCGTGCTGGACGTGGTCTATTCGGTCGAATATTATCCAATTATGAATGCTGGGTCTCAAGATGGGTGATGGTGTTGCGAATAGTACGCTCAGAAGGCCGATTATGTTGACCATAAGTTGAGCGAAGTGCACGAAACACATTCCTCACAGAACGTAATAAAGTTGAACGATTTGTAAACGTTGTTCAGGCATAAGTCTTTCCATGATGAAATGCCAAACAATACTTAACAAAAATAACATGACAGCGTGACACGACTCACACGTGATCAGTCAAAAAAAAGGCTATTGAAAAAAGTATCTCTACTTGGATCATCCGTTATATGGTGCTATTAGTTTGAAAGAAATGACTTTCGTGAAAAGTGGCAACCCTCTAAGACATATGGTTTTATGTTTCAAGGCGCCACGTCAAAAGATCTCAGTGAAATTGTAACAAGAGTTCTGCAATCCCATAATTAGTTCGTCAATGTGCTACAATTGAAACCTCTTACCATTTTAAATTCGCTACAACCTAATGTTAATATTTCCTTGAAATAAGAACTACATTGTATGAGCTATGTGGTTCTTTGCGGAATTTGTGCTTATCTAAAATTAAGAAAAAAAATCGTTCTCATCAAAATCGTTCGTATAACCGCAGAATTTGTTATCATTTAACTTATATAATGTTAGCTATGATGTAATGATTCGACTACAGCAGAACCATTTTAAAGGCTTTAAATAAAATCTGACATACAGTACAGAAAAAGTAGGCAATAATTTCAACACAATAAGTGTGAGAGTAGTGAAATCAATTGAAAAAAATCCATCACGCAATATTATTAACGTAAGGTGGAGCGAAAAAATCCTATTAGATCGGTAGCAAAATGTTGGAAGCGCATGGAAATATATATGAAATATGGGAAGGATCATTATAACTTGTTGCTGTTGTAGGTGCTTGGAAACCCTGAGGTGATAAGCCTTGGGTCTATTGAATACAGTGATCACAAAGTGTCGTCCCTCTGGCCCCATAAGCCTTATTTCAAGAGATATGAACGTTTAAAGTTTTGGAAAGAAATTTTGAATTGTTCACAAAAAAGTGATCTTGAGTTTTTGTCCTAGAAGCCTCATTTAACAAGTTATAACCTTTTTAAGTTTTAGAAAGAGATTTAAATTTTTTTCACAAAAAATGGTGATCATTAATTATCGTCATTTTTGCTCAAGGAGCCTTATTTAACGAGGTAAATAAGGCTCAATGATTAATGATTTTCTCCGATAGATGGTCCTGACGGTGTCCAAAATACAGTGTATCAACAGAAAGGACTAGATATAGTAATAACCTAACCTATGTATCTCGGAGCTACATTGAAATTTTTTTTAAAAAAATCAATGACGGCGCATTCTTAAATTAAGTATGTGAGCGCACGGCATAAATTCAATTACAATTTTCATAAAAAAAAATCGCAATTCATATCTTTTTTAAGAGATTTTCCTTGATCTAAAGTTTCTTGCAATTGAATTAATGACACTAATCATAAGTTTTGTGTAGAACCTTCTTTAAACGTACGCCGCCTTTAAATTAAAGAAAAATTATAATTTTTCTGACAAACTTTATTATTTTAAGTAATATTTCAAGGATTTACTACATTAAAACAATGATTTGGACAAGTAATAGTTTTAAAGCCGGATCGGACTTAATTATCAGTATGCAAAATTTAAGTAATAAATTTAAGGATGTGCTGACATAAAAAAATTGTCGGCTCTGTAAGTAAATTTTATGACAGTTACCATTATTTTAAAGAATACTTCTTAAATTGACTCTATATGAGAGATAATTATACTCTCCCTCTCTCAGAATTAATTATACTCTCTCTCTTTCTCTGCGCATCAGGTTTTTTTTGTTAACGTTTGAGTCTACAAAGGTAGAAGACAATAGTGAACGTGTATGTGCTATTCTGTCGTCGACGTCGCCGTCTGCATTTATTCAAGAAACGTATATTTCATGTACGTCGTTGTTGTTTTTTTTGTGCATATATTGTGTTGTGATCTTGGGGTATGATCTTGTTAATAAGTTCACTGCAGATGGATTTATGCGAGCACTCAAAAATGAACTGAATGAGAAATCATTGCCACTGTCTTTAAAGTTAGTAAACATTTTTTTCTGTGTATGTATATTTTAAGGCCAAACATAATCATTTGTAGTAAGTAATGTACCCGAGGCTATAATATGCATCGTCAAATCAAATACGTTTCATGGCATTACATTAACTACAAACATTATTATTTTAATTCTGATTGTCTTTAGCTCGAAAACGTTGCCGAAATCTTAAAATTTAAGACATATTCTTTGATTTTCAGTATGCTGTTTTTAGTGTATAGGTCCAGAAAGTACACCACCACGACTATTTATTTATTTCCAGTTTTTTTTTTTTAATTCTCCCTTTTTGATGCAGCAGGAACCAAAACAAAAAAACTTCTACTGAACTTGAATGCAATCGATACATGTAGCTCTTTTTCGCTTCACCTTAGTGTAGAATTCATGTGATCCACTGCAAAAATAAACAAATTGAACACCTCCTTCGCTTTGAAATTCTCCACCCTCAATCCCTAAGGGGGGGAAACGAACATTTGGATGATGATGATGATGATGTAAGATCAACAATCATTATTCTTCTTCTTGTAGAAGAGAGAAGTAATGTGCGATGATTTCATTCAAAATTGTCTGTGTTTAAAATTCAAATTTCAGCATTAACGGCAAAATCGAATGAATGAATCATTTGTGTTTATTCAACTCTTTGGAAAAAAAAAACTTTATATTGGAATAATTGAACTTTTTTGTTTTTGTTTATTTCACGCTTATTTGCTTTCGTACAAAATCATGGCGATCAGGTAGAAAAATAATGCTTTTCTCGACTGAGGGGGGCCATACCTTGACCTTGGCCATGATGTTGATGGTGACGATGATGTAAAGAAGTGACAATACCGAAACGAAAAAAATATATGTTCCCGACTTTGTTTTCGATTTTTTTTCTCTCAACAAAGGTATGGTAGATTTTTAAAGCCAACAAATGCATGCATAACCTTATAAATAAGTACACGTGTGTACTATATCTACGAAGGGTATATAATGAGTTGAGAAATTTTTGAATAATCAGTTGAAGCGGAATACAATTATGCCTATTCCCTCTCGTTGAAGCAATCAGATTGCTTTTGAGAACCCCAAAGGTTGCTTGATGCTAACATCAGCCAAGTATGCCAACTCACCGAAGAAATGTGAGTCTACACTAAAACAAATTTTGTCATAAAATTAAGGAATAGTTCCAAAGACGTTCTTAGTCTTTAAAATAAGTACATTTTGAACGTAAAATTTTGATAGTTTCATTAATATTAATGACATTTTCTTAATTTTAAATAAAAAGCGTACTTATTTCAAAGCATAAGGACGTCTTTGGAGCCATTCTTTAATTTTATGACAACATGTTTTCAGTGTAGGGTAGGCGGCGCGCCTTCTAAGGAGAGAGCCATTCCTCCTCTTCTTCGTCACCGCAGCTCCAGCAAGACATTTCTCAAGATTCTAAGCCTTTCTGAGGGCCGCCCAAAATGACTACAATGACTATACAACCCTCGCACTTCATGTGAAACATATAGGCATATGTACATTTATAAAACGTTTAGTTTTTTTACTGTGTACACATGCACCGGCCTTTATTGGAGCGTGTTTTGTTAACGTAAATTTGTGTTAAATTGACCAAAACGCCAACAAAGACTTCCAACAAAGACTTCCAACAAAAACAAACAATACGCCACAAAAAAAAACAATTTAACAACAATTTTGACACAAATGCATTTTGGCCACGCACAGTAATGACCTCAAAGCCAAAGCCAATATCAAACATTAGAACGACTCAGGGGAACCATTCCGTAGGGCATTCTAACCCGGATTACGTAAGGAATGTTTTATAAGCTCCAGAAATACTAATTGACATCAAATGCCAGCGGTCATTGATAATGACCAGAGGGAGAAAAAATAAATTGTTGAAAGGACCCCAACCGATAGACAGACAAGTCATGGCACAGTGTTAATTTCAAACAAACGGTGGAAATAATTCTGGCATTTCCTAACAGTCGTCCATTGAGAAACATGAGCAATGTTCCGCACATGATTTTCAAATTTCGATTTCATTAGTCTCCGCGACTGGAGCTCGAATTAACTCTTCCACACCTTGAACTTCCACAATTCCTATGAACATTAGTAAACAAAGTAGGTATTCCCAAATAATCCAGAGTAAAACTGTTCTCAATTTATACATATGTCCAATTCAACATTTAAATTCAATATTTAATTCAATATTTAAAATATAAGAGAATTTTTAGTTAAAATATTTTACAAAAATGTGTCTTAAATAATTTGTTTGGTTTAACAAACGAAAATTCAGTTCTCATTAAGAAGGAGTATGGTTGTCTCAAATGTCATGTCTGTGTAAAGAATATTTACTTTGTATCGTTTATCTTCGATTAGCCCTAAGGACAGAAATGATAATGTTGTTTTTGGCTTCAAAATATTGAATACTGAATTATTGAAGCACAGTTAAGGAAATTCTGGATGACATAATTTGACAAAGTAGGTAACCCCAGCTGTTTCGAGGGGAGGACAATACTACAATGTCTTTACTTATAACGGGTTTTCCAATAGGGATGATATGATTTTGAAGTGACGTTTCGGCCATTTGTAATATGTCATGATCTGTCATTTGTTTTTCATTGTATTCAGTAGTGTTTACAATTTCATCATTATCAAAATAATCGTTCTCCCATTGCAACTTTTCGTGCGCTAAGTAAATTTTTTTTTTAATCCAAAAAAAAACACTTTCCAGTCGACCTACAACGTTGACATCTATGAGCAATATTTTAGCTCTCGTTAAGAGCTATCTTTTTGCGATTGACCGATTCCCGATCCGACGTACCGTTAAGGAGCTAGAGCAGTCAAATAAACAGTCCGTTCACATTTGAAAATGATGCTGAGTCCATTTTTTTTTTAAATCCCCAAAAAAACACTTTCCAGTCGACCTACAACCTTGACATCCATGAGCAATATTTTAGCTCTCGTTAAGAGCTATATTTTTGCCATTGACCGATTGTGGCTACGTGCCACACAGCAAATGAAACAATTGAATTGCTGCGAGAAAAGTTTGGAGATTCGATTATTTCACGAAATTGTGATATTGAATGGCCTCCAAGAAGTTGTGATTTAACACCATTTGACTATTTCTTGTGGGGTTATTTGAAGTCATTGGTCTTTCGAAATAAACCAGACTCTCTTCAAGCTTTACAAGTCTATACTGAATGTGCCATTCATGACATACGACTTGATTTAGTGGAAAAAGTGTTCGAAAATGAGGTTCATCGAATTCGTTCCTGCAGAAGAAGTCATGGAGGCCATTTGAATGATGTTTTATTTCGAACTTAATTGTATCGATTGTACTTCACATTAAATAAAAAACTTTTGGATTTCCTTAACAATAAGTGTGTTTTTTTTTTCAAAGAAATCATATCACTCTTATTGGAAAACCCTGTATATATAGTTCCTGTATAGATCTATAGTTCAATGGCGACCTGATTCCTGTACCAGGATAAATTGTTGACTGTTAAGAAGGTAGCAGAATATAATGTTCCGACAATTGTTCTCCCATAGCCAGGCCATCTCTTAACGGAATGGATAAGCAATTCGAAATCCATCTGATATCGGAGCCGGATCACAGGAAACTGTAGTGCGGAAAAAGCTTACAAGGCTAGGCACTACCTTACATACTTTAGGGGAACTGCAATAAGCAGACTTGTCTCAGACAACAGATAAATTCATCTTGAGAAAGAATGCCCTTATGGCAACAAAAGTCAGATAATCTCCAGCCAGGACTTGTGCTACTGCCGAGCTGATCTGTACGATTTATTCCCTCCGCTGTGCCGTGTCACCGAGAGAAGAAACATAGTTCTACATGTGTTAAGTAATCGATTAACGCTCTATTACAGATAAGTACGATGTTAGCTGCTGCTGACTCTGTGGTGTTACTGAGGAGGCAGGTTATACATTCTGTGGACCTTCAGCTCGAAAGACAGTGTTACTGTCTGAGAGGGGGATGTAATATTCGTCTTCTGGTTCTGAAATATAAAACCTCAGTCCCGTTTCGATCATAGTATCATGTCATCCTCGCATTTATGCCTCCAGAAGCAGATAATCTTTTCCTGAAGGAGAGAATGCCCTTCAGAACTTGTGTACATTCCAAGGTGATCTGGTCAATCCAATCCCTCAGGTGTATCCTGCCATCCACATCCACAAAACGGAGAGTTCTCCGCGTGTTAGGTAATCTCTTAACGCTCCATTACAGACAAGTACGGTTCTGAATTTTAACATTTCCGACCTTATTACTTTATTCGTCATTTAGCTAATTGTGAATATGTTAACTTCTGTCGACTCCTTGGAGTTACTGAGCAGAGAATCAAGCAGAGCCAAAATGGGCGCAACGGCTGCCAATGAAAATTATAGATCGGCGGCTAGACTGCTTAGACAGAAAATTGACACTCGACGGCTTCATTATAAATTGTTGATGCGGAAATCCCTTTAATTTAAAGCGAATGACCTCAACTGTTTTGAGTTTAAATTTTGATTGGTTTGAAGAAATTGACTCTAGATAAATTCGAATATTTAGAATTTTGAAATGCAATGTCCATTAAAACATGCTATGTCGACTTACTCCATTGATTTTTTGTATTTCATAATCCTCTTTGGTTGTTTATTCTAAAATTATGAATGTGAACCACACCTAAACGTCAAGTTTTTTTTCTACATTTCATTTGACATTTCTCAATTTCAGACTAACTCAATTTCAACCATGGAAAGATACACAATCGAGCAACGCATTAAAGTTTTTTAAGCCTTTTACGAAAATGGGCGTTCAAATCAAAATGCATTTCGTGCACTTCGTGATGTTTTTTGATCAGCATAATCGACCAAATGTGTCCACAATCGGGAGAATTGTGCGCAAATTTCAGCAAACCGGGTCTGTAGGAGATGTGAAAACATCTGTGCATGCTCGCCCAGTTCGTTTGAAGCGGCTTATGGGCAGGCGACGTCATCGGGCCATACTTCTTCGAAATGAGGCCGGTCAGGCAGTTACTGTGAATGGTGTTCGCTATCGTGAGATGATCGAACGAACTTTTATGGCCCGAATTGGAAGATATGGATGTGGGCAATATGTGGTTTCAACAGGACGGTGCCACTTGCCACACAGGTAACGAAACAATGGCTCTTTTGCGCAACAAATTCAATGGCCGTGTTATCTCACGTCGTGGCGATGTCAATTGGCCGCCTAGATCATGTGATTTGACACCGTTGGATTTCTTTCTTTGGGGTTATTTGAAAGAAAAGGTGTTCGTCGATAAGCCAGCAACAATTCAAGAGCTAAAGGATGAGATAATTCGGCACATTAACGGCATGGAACCTCAATTATGGCTCAGCATCATCGAAAATTTGGACCATTGGATGGAGGTGTGCCGCCGAGGTCGCGGCGGCCATTTGGCCGATATTTTGTTGCATACATAATTGAACCATACCAATATTATCATAACTAAAAGAAATGACAATAATTTCCTAAATAATTTGTGTTTTATTCAAAATCAACATCGGCCCTTAAAATTTAACCACCCTTTATATTCTTAATTGTCGTAAAATTCTAAGACGATTTAGCCATGTCCGTCTGTCCGTCCGTCCGCCTGTTGTAATCACGCTACAGTCCGTAATAATTGAGCTAGGTTGATCAAATTTGGTAGCAATATTTCTTATAGTTGCAGGTGGTTTGGGAATGCAAGTGGGCCATATCGGTGAATATTTTAATGTAGCTCCTCTATATAGGTCGCTCCAAAATACTGTTTTTTGAGCCATAGATACCACATTTTTAAAGCAATTTAGCAGAAACTTTGCAGTTTCTGCAATTCACCAATCGGTTCATATTTTGTTATAGTCACCCTATAGAGGTCGCTGCAAAATATACGTACTTAAGCCATAAACACCATATTTTCTAAGAATTTTAGCTGAATCTTTGCAGTTTGTAATTAATTAAGACAAGAATTCATTGTAGTAAAAATTTGTTAAATAAATTTATATATTGTTAAAGTCCACCTATAGATGTCGCTCCCCAAAAGGCTTATTTAAGCCATAAACACCACATTTTCTAAGACATTTGGCTAAACTTTGCAGTTTTTATTCTATTTTGGCAAGAATTCATCTCAATAAAATGTATATAAATAAAATTTTATTCGGTTGTAGTCCCCGGGTAGATGTAGCTCTCAAAAAAACTATTTGAAGCCATAAATACCACATTTTTCAGGTGAAGAGTTTGGCTAAAAAAGAGTTTGCTGCCTAGAAATTGCAGCGTTCGTTTTTTTAATAATTTACTCAAACAAAAAGGATCGTTTCATGATTTGCTCCATATCCAAAGATTTTTGGGATACTAAATATGAATGCAATCCATGGTGGAGGGTATGTACGATTCGACATGGCCGAACTTACCGCTTTTACTTGTTTTTTGTTGGGTAAGTGCAAACATTTTTCGTAGTTCTATTATTATGGGCAGATGTGTATGTAGAGTTCATCCGCAGCGCTTCTTCACAGCAGTTTGATTTCATTCATCCCATCCTACATAGGGTTCTCGGGAAAATTTGTGTATATAAATGCTGACCATTATTGTTCGTGCAATGCGGGTCTTCATTGTGAAACACTGGGTTTACCATCAGCTTCATTAAGCGGATTCCCTTGGCCTTTGTCCTCCGATAATTAGCCAAAAAGTCGACATTGAAAAATTCCCTTTTTCCTTTGGCATTTTCCGCACTCAAAGCAAAAATAGAATAGGAAAACAATTGCCGTGAGTGAAGCGGCGCAAAGTGTTACTCTCGTTTACATTTTAAATGACATCACTTGAATTGGATGGAATGGAATGGAAATTTTCTGCTAAATGCACACATTTTGTGACAACGACAAACAATCAACGAATGCGAATGCGAATGTCACTTTGGAACATTTGTTCAGTATTTGGAAAACGCTCGTAATGTAACATGCAATGTCAACAACTTTTTTTCGTGCATTCACGGACGGGACGTGCTTCGTTGTACTTCATGGCGGCATTGTTTACACTCTCTTTCTCTAAGTATGTGTGTGTGTGTGAAAGCTGTGTTCGAGGGGTGTGAAAGAAGTTTTGCATGACTTCAAATGGGTGTTGATGGAAGATTAAACTAAGGTAAACGCCCAACCTTGGTAGAAGACAAATGTTAAACCGAACTCAAATTAAAAATGCGGTTTTCACTTGTTGCTTTATTTTCGAAAAAATTATGTTTGACCTGTCAGATAGCAACGTTTTAATAATGTCGCCTACACCCTCTTGTGCTTGTACTGCGTTTTTCATGGTCAGAATCGAAAACAAAAATGCCAAAAGCTACACTTTTAACTTACTAAAAAGAACATATAAAACAAAGAATACTCCATGGCGCCACCTAAATAATGTATGTATAAGAGACACTGCACTTGCATTTTATTTTATGAGGATTGATGTCAGACATTATAAAATTATAGAGAGGGCGAGGTTTTATGGCCGTTCGTAACCCTCCATAAAACATGATATGCAATGTGAGAGCTATATTGGATGAGATCCGCTCAGATAGAGGGTCATTCATCAATATTTAATATAGTAAAATTATATGTACGCAATACAAAGTAGTACGCGGCAGTCTTGAAAATATTGAGTTTCTACGTTCGAAGCAAACTATATGTGAGCTACAGGTACTGCAACTTATGAACCTTAAACCCGGAATTTATGAATGAAATTTCTTATTAATAAATTAGTGTAATTCAGCACCTTAAAGAGATAAGTCGATATTCTGAAAAACATTACAAAGTTATATTTCGAAGTATGAGTAAAAGGCAATGAACTTTTCAATGTGTAAACGATCCCGACAATTTCTGCTACATCTGCGGAAAATATGTAATTAAAAAAAATCGACGTGCGTTTAGTAAAGTAATAGAATAAACAATATGAACGAACCGTGGACACCTAGTATTTTGTGTAATTCGTGCCACGTTCATCTTAGTCGATGGACTAGTGGAGGCATGCGGTAAGTACTTTGAAATTAATGTATTACAATGTTTTGTGGAATAAAACATTTCAATTTTAGACTCCACGTGGAATTTGGAATGCCAATGATTTGGAGACAACCATTCATTCAGGATACGGACAGCTATTTTTGTCTAAGTTAATAGATTGGAGTAGGAAGTGTCCAAGTATAGCTAACAGCCTAATAACGGAAACATCATCAAGATCAGCTGAGTACTCAACCCTGAGCGATTCAAGTTTGAGTCAGAAGTCATCGCTTTTAACTCATTGATCTAGTGAGAGATTTGGAACAGACCAAAGATAAGGCAGAACTACTTGCATCTCGGATGAAACAGTTCAATATTTTGGCCCCAGATTTTAACATATCATATTATAGAGTCCGTGATATACCTTACAAACAATTTTATACAACTGTGGATAACAGATGCTTTTGCAAGCAGATTCCCGGATCAATCGAACATAAAATTCAAAGGAATGGCGGTTACTTGTTGACAGCAGTAAAGAAAGTTTGAAAGCAGTACTTTTACACAACGGAAATCAGAAATCGTCGATTCCCATTGCTCATGCTGTCAACACTAGGGAATCATACGAAACAATGGCTGAATTGATAAAATACATAAAATATGAACATGACTGGAAAATTTGTTGCGATTTAAAAGTAGTTGGTATGTTATGCCTCTGGGATAGCCGACATTTTGCCACCACTGCATATTAAGCTGGGGCTCTTCTAAAAAAATTTGTAAAAGCCTTAAGGAAAGATGGCAATTCACTCTCATATTTAAAAAGTTAATTTAAAAGTCTTTCTTTTCAAAAAATTAAAGGAGTTTTTGATGGGCCTAAAATAAGGAAACTGATGAAAGATGTGAATTTCGAATCCAATTTGACGTCGCACAGTGGCGCCCGTAGAGCAAACGAGGTTGCAAAAATCAAAATTTGCATGTGCGCCGACGAAGTTTTGAATAAACCCATATTATAGGAAACTTTTCAACGATTTCAAATATGCTACTCTTAATAATATCACATTTTTAGTTTAGAAGATATAACCGTTCAAAGTTGACCGACTTTCGGTTTTCAAAAAAACACACAATTTTTAGTCAATTTGTTGCGATTTCAGGTGTAATATCACGAAAAATAGGTAACGAATCGCCTTATTTTTTGTTTGTATTTATTGATGTATTTATTAAATGTATAATGATAAAAAAATTAACTGTTTGCTTTGTGTTTCTCCTGGTAAAACACTATTTAAAAACTATCCGTTTTTTCACTATTTTTCAACTTTGACGGAAAATAAAAAAAATCTATATTTTTCGATATTTGCCATATTTTCAAAATATGTTCTTTGATTATTCCTTTACATAATCCAAAAGGTTTTATTTGCCTCTAGGCGCCCCTTTGGCTTCTAGAGGTGAAAAAGGTAAAAAAAAACGTGGTTCTTGATTGGCAAAAATCAAATCATTAACCCTTCGTCATACACATGTTTCTATAGTCACATTCGTAACACATGGGTCAGGCCAGACCAACTGTGTATTCATTTTGTAAAACAATAAAAACAACTCGCGTAAACTTTTGTAACTGGCACTCATGATAGAATTATTGGGAAAATTAGCTGTACGGACAGCATGGGATGCCATCATTTCCAACATGAAAACCCATTTTTGTCTGAATTCGTGGAAAGAACTAACAATTCTTGGATAAACAAAATTACGTGATAAAAATGGACGCAACAATTGTCATCCAGTCCACACGCATTCGTATTTTTAGAACAAAACATACCTTAGGGAAATGCTTCGTGTACCTGTACACGATGTGATTGGTCACCCGCCCTGTAGGTAGGCAGGTAGGCCAGCACTCCACCACACCACGCACAGTCCAACCCCGTTAAGACTCCGCCCACAAGAACCCAAGCGCACACTGGAAAATTCTACCTAATTTACCTGTGACCAAAACGTGGTGGTCAAAACTTGCGTCATGCACAGCTACTATATAAGTGTAAACACTTAGCGTGGTCGTAAACGAACTGACAGGAACAACCTCAACATTGTCATGCCCGATTTGCAAAGAGTCAGAAGAACTTTGGTAATTTAAACGATTCTACAAACGAGGAGAATTACGAATATGGAATGTCACCATTGCACGCAAGGATAAGGTGTATGGAGTTCTTGCTAAAACTGGCGTGTACCACAAGAGGAGGAAAACTTCGATGAAAATACATCAATAAAGGATAAGGAAAAGATCAGAAAGAAGCAAATACAGGATGCTTTTTTTAAACAAGTTGGACTAAAAGTAGACTGTCCCAAGCACGGATACGGTAACTCGAACGATGGAAACACTTCTAGGAGATTTTTTGAAAATGATGAGGCAGTAACTAGAATCACTGGAATTGACAATCAAATTGTGAAAAGATTGGGAACGATCTTGAATGTTTTAAACTGCAAAGAAAATGTCAATTCTACAAAATATGGAGAATATGCATCGAAAACTGCATCTCTTTTAGCAGAAATGTATCCACAGAAGAAGTTGACCCCGACCGTCCATAAAATATTGGCGCATGGCAAAGATATAATTGAGTACCAGTCTTTGCCAATTGGAGAGCTTTCTGAAGAAGCACAGGAGTCTCTTAACAAATTTTATAAAAAATATAGATTGCAGAACACATTCAAAGCATCAAGGGTAAGGCAAAATGAGGACCTCTTCAACATGTTGGCAGCATCTTCCGATCCACTTATTTCTTCCCTGCGGCATGTGAAGTCACGAATAGAGTTAGAAAATAATTATAGTTTAGAAATGATTAGTCTTTTAGATATACCTTCTCCTACGAATTGTGATGAATATTTTACAGAAAATTGAAAAAATAAATTTAAAAAAGAAGTAATTTTTTTTAATTTGTTGGGTAATAATTTAAAACATAAAACCCTAAAGAAAAAAAATAAAAACAATCTAAAAATGTAAAAATCATTTTTTTTAGTTACCATAAAATTGATTTTTCTACAAATTTTAACTTTGATAACCCATAAGTAGGCCCCTACAAAGCGTAGCACCCTTTCCAAACGCTCATTTCATAGGCTGAACAGTTATCTATCATATGCTGTTTAAACTGTTCAATTATCTTATTCGGTTCAAAAGATATGATTTTTGCAACGAAAAAACTCAAATGGCGCCACTGTGCGTCGGATGAAATTGCAGCATGGAGGTCGTTTAAGATTGTAGTTTTAAATTTCCTTGGATCCAATAAAAGCCCGCAATATGAAACAATGATTAATGATTTGTTAAAAACTTATTAAAAAAATTGGTTAGAAATATATTATTTTATATTTATGTATGTATATAACATATATGTATGTATTCTTCCATCTTATTTTTCGCTTTATGTATTCCAACTGGTGTAAATATGTCCCTCAAAATTAATTTCTTTCATTCTCAGTTAAACTTTTTCCCCGAGAATCTTGGCGACGTAAGTGACGAACATGGCGAAAGGTTTCACCAAGAATTGAAGTCCATCGAGCGGCGTTACCAAGGGTACTGGGATGAAAGAATGATGGGAGATTATATTTGGTTCCTGATTAGGGAAACCGATTCCGAAATCTACAAACGTCAACAAAGAACTTACAATTACTTCTAATGAAAGTTGTTCATGCAAATAAACTCAAATGTACATAATATAAATAAAAGTAATAAATAAAATCGCTATCGCTTAAACAGAAATTTAAAACAATTAAGAAAGTTCAGTCGGGTAAACCGACTTATGAATCCCCTCACCTTGAGTAAATATTAGTAAATTTATTTATTTTTTATGTTTTAATTAAATTATTATCAATTTAAATTGCCTTTAATATCTTTAAAGTATGTACTGGTATTAAAGTTAAAAGCTGTTTACTTATGGTACAAAATGGTCCATTTGTGTGGTAGGTACCAAAAGGGGCTTCCCAATAACGGTCACTTTTCTCTGGACTCCAGGTACTATAAAAGCATTACACTATACAAAATTTCAAGTGTTTATATGCACTGGTATAAAAGTT
Source organism: Eudasyphora cyanicolor (assembly GCA_963930755.1). NCBI lineage: Eukaryota > Metazoa > Arthropoda > Insecta > Diptera > Muscidae > Eudasyphora > Eudasyphora cyanicolor. The sequence goes on from OZ005735.1 coordinate 166,946,364, forward strand.
ATAAGCTGTTAACTTTTGGTGTAAAATGGTCCATTTGTGTGGGAGGTAACAAAAGGGGCGTGCCAATTACGGCCACTTTTCACTAGACTCTAGGTACTATAAAAGCATTGCACTGTACGAAATTTCAAGTGCAATTTGTATGCACTGGTATTAACGTTAAAAGCTGTTTACTTTTGGTACAAAATGGTCCATTTGTGTGGGAGGTACCAAAAGGGGCTTAGCAACTTCGCCCATTTTTCTCGAGGTAAAAGTGACTAATAAACTAATACTATGTGTAGAATTTCGGAGGATTCAAGTAAGTAGTATAGAAGTTATTAAATAATCAAAATTTCACTAAATGTCAACCCTTTGTGGGGGAGGTACTAGAAGGAGTGGACCAATATGGCCCATCTTCGAACTTAGCCGGAGATAGAAGAAAATATTACCACATACCAAATTTGAAGTCAATCGGTTACTTCTTTCGAGAGATATCGTGCGCACCAGCCAGCAGACAGACAGGCAAACGGACGGACGGACGGACGGACATTGCTCATTCGACTTAAAATGACCCAAAACGGATATCCGCCGAACATACTTAGGGTCTTAGGTCACTCCTTCGATGTGTTACACTTTTGGCTCGTAGCAAATGATATATACCCTCCTCTCTAAGGTGAGGGGATAAAAAAAGATTTTTTTAAATTCTCTTACCTCTGCCAAAAGGGCTATAATTTCTACATTTATCCATAGATTTTTTTCAAATAGGCATTATTTTCTTCGCTAGGATGCAAACTTTTAAAAAATAAACTTTTTTTTTTATTTGCATTTTATTTACAATCTATCCATTGAAGGATAATAAGCAAATGGTATGATATTTTACAATATATCAGATTTACAGATCACCAACGAGATCGGTATTTTTGTTACTATTTGTTTCTATTGATTAACGTTAAGTATAAATGAAAATGTATAAATGGAAAAATAATAAATGTAATTTTTCTATCTCCGGAAAGGTAGGTCTAGTATATGATGTCGTTTTAATCTTCTGACTTCGTGAGTGTCATCTAATAGCGATATAGCTAATGGGTTGGTATGACTGCTTAGTCTTTCAATGTATCTGGAGCTAAATCGGCTTATTTCATCCTTCACAATCGGTATGTCTAGGTCGTTATGGATAGTTTTGTTGGACACAAACCAAGGGGCGTTGACTATGGACCTCAATGTTTTTGACTGGTATCTTTGCAGAATTTCGATATTTGAGTTTGACGCTGTAACCCATAGTTGTATTAAAAAAATTTTTTTTTCGATTTTTTTTCCATTTTTTTCTATTTTTTTTTCTATTTTTTTTCTATTTTTTTTTTAAATCAACTTTTTCCAATTTGTTTAATGACTGTTACTAAACCACTGTTTCTAAGTGAAAGAGATATGAACGAGATATGTGGGCTACCAACATTGGTAGCCCACATTAATAGCTTCAATTTAACATATAAGTCGACCTGATCGGGCATATACTCCAAAAATTATAGTGCAAATACTAAGGGTACCTTCGACGATAATAGTAATTTTAATAAAAAAAAATTAAAAAAAAAATGTTGCCATAAAAAATTTTTGGTTTTGATTTTATATAACAGTATGCCACAATCTATACAAAAAAAATATTTTTAGGTCTAGGACACAAAACAAATGTTTTTTGTTGCATAGTGTTATCTTATCGATGTCCACAAAAACAGTTTACCTGCGATGGTCAGAGTCAGTTGTAAAATAGAAAAACAACCGTCAAAATGTTCAAATTATTTACCTGAAATGAAATGGGGAAAAAACAAAAAAAATAACATTTATTATCTTAGCAAGAATTTAGATTGCAATATACAATATAATAGCTAAATAAAAATAAAAAAAATTAACCGGTTTTGATAGCACAATTCGCCAATAAATGTTGCCCAGCATATTGCACCAAACACTTGGAATGCGCCAAGCCAAATCATTATAAAAATTTCGACATTTTAATTTGATTTGAAAAATAAAACATTTTAAAAGTCTCTACATTAAATAAATTTGAAAGTAAACACACACCCATTCGTTTTTCTTTTATAATTCGATTTTTTTTTTCCGGAAATACATACCAGACTCTGAGATTTAAAACTGTTGCATTTCGATGAGATTTTCCGATGTTGTCCCTGGGACAGCCAACTGCACCCCAAAATTTAAATGATATTTTCCGAATCTTGAAAAATCCCAAGCACCAGTGGCAACTACTACTACGAGTATTAGTACTTCACTTCGGGCGGTGGTCAATGACACTTTTGTCCAAATATTCGGTTTAATTAAAGTACATATTTAATGTCCAAAGAATATGGTACAATGCTATTCTGGCACTGATAATGGGGGTTATGAGACCCATTGGATGAGGATGATGAGGAGGAGTTGCTGGTGGTGGTGTGGCTGATGGTAGTGTTATGTCTTTTCTTTAAAACATAAAAACAAATTCCGTGTCATTCCCTGCCACAATGGAACTCATTAAATACCCTCATCATAATTGAAAATAATTACTTGGGATGTATACTGAGATATAGATAGATATACGGATACGGAGTCACTGTGTGTGTGTGTGACTCTCTCACAGAGAGAGTGGGTCTAACGGACGTCCGTCCGCACATGTTTATATGACTACTTCTTGCAGTCCAAGAAGGAATTCATTCGCCTACAGTAATAACAGGAAAAGTACATAAAATAAGATACACATGTATGTCCATCGATATATACATATACATATGTATATGTATGTATTTATATATCGTCAGCATATTGCATAAACTGACCAAGTCCATTTTCAATTAAAATTATTTATTATTAAAATTAATGACATGATTTATGTGGTAAATCAATTTATAATGTATGAAATTGTCTATAAATTAGCAATGAAAACAGTTAATAAAAATTTTGATAAAAAAATATTTTTCGAAATGGACTTAGACACCCTATTCGGTACACCTTGTATCACTGAAGGTTATACACAAATAAAGGGTGGTTAAATTGTAAGGGCCGATGTTGAATGTGAACCACACCTAAACGTCAAGTTTTTTTTCTGCATTTCATTTTACATTTCTCAATTTCAGACTAACTCAATTTGAACCATGGAAGGATATCACAATAAAGTTTTTAAGCCTTTTACGAAAATGGGCGTTCAAATCAAAATGCATTTCGTGATGTTTTTTTGATCAGCATAATCGACCAAATGTGTCCACAATCGGGAGAATTGTGCGCAAATTTAAGCATACCGGGTCTGTACGCTGATAGAAAAACCGTTCGTCACCATGACGAATCAGTTTCAGTTTCGTCAATATATCTTCGTACTGGTGAGGAAAAGTTTCGTACATGAGATGTTTTTGTACGTCAATAGAACGAACACGATCATCAACCCATGTTTTTGGTGATTTCGAAATTTGTCGAGGGAACGATAAGGTTTCATTCCCACGACGAAAAGATTTATTTGACCATTTTGCTCAACATATGATAAAACGAAACAATCAATTTATATTGATTAATTATACTGTGCTTAATTATACTGTTCTATATGCGTTCTGATTACCTTATTTAAATAATTTGTTGTAAAAGTTCAATTTAAAAAATCTTATAATGGTGATGAATGGGATACGTCGTGGTGATGAATGGAATTCGTCGAGGTGATGAATGGGATTCGTCGTGGTGATGAATGGGATTCGTCTGTTGGCAAATGCATTGATGAGATTATTTTTGATTTCAAATATTAGAAGTTATGAATACTTCTCGTTCGTTTGCTTTAAGCCGAATAATCACGAACCGAATAACCACAACTGAACCTTGCAAAGCAGTCAAGTAATTTTCTTTTCCATACCGTTTTTAATGGTCTTAAACCAGAAGAATATTTATTGAAATGTTTAAAACTTAAATAGTCGGTGGCATGAATTCGTCGTGGTGCTGAATGGTATTCGTCGTGGTGATGAATGGTATTCATCGTGGTGATGAATGGTATTCATCGTGGTGATGAATGGTATTCGTCGTGGTGCTGAATGGTATTCATCGTGGTGATGAATGGTATTCATCGTGGTGATGAATGGTATTCATCGTGGTGATGAATGGTATTCATCTTGGTGATGAATTGAATTAATCGTGGTGATGAATTGGATTCATCGTGGTGATGAATTGGATTCATCGTGATGATGAATGGGATTCGTCTTGGTAATGAACTCGATTCATCGTAGAGATGAAATGTGATCATCCTGTGGACGAAAGTTTTTGGAAACAGAGATTCGTCATGGTGACGAAAAAATAATCGTGATGATGTACAAATTCGTCGTCATGACGAAGCTTTTTCTATCAGTGTAGGAGATTTGAAAACACCTGTGCATGCTCGCCCAGTTCGTTTGGAGCGGCTTTTGGGCTGGCGACGTCATCGGGCCATACTTCTTCGAAATGAGGCCGGTCAGGCAGTTACTGTGAATGGTGTTCCCTATTGTGAGATGATAACGAACTGGCCCGAATTGGATGATAATGATGTGGACAATATGTGCTTTCAACAGGACGGTGCCACTTGCTACACAGCTAACGAAACAATGGCCGTGTTATCTCACGTCTTGGCGATGTCAATTGGCCGCCAAGATCGTGTGATTTGACACCGTTGGACTTCTTTCTTTGGGGTTATTTGAAAGAAAAGGTGTACGTCGATAAGCCAGCAACAATTCAAGTGCTAAAGGATGAGATAATTCGGCACATTAACGGCATAGAACCTCAATTATACCTCAACGTCATCGAAAATTTGGACCATCGGATGGGGGTGTGTCGCCGAGGTGGTCATTTGGCCGATATTTTGTTCCATACATAATTGAACAATACCAATATTATCATAATAAAAAGAAATGACAATAGTTTCCTAAATAATTTGTGTTTTATTCAAAATCAACATCGGCCCTTAAAATTTAACCACCCTTGGGAGTGAACCCCATATATATGTATGCGAGACATTGTCTGGTCTGGCGACTTAAAAGGTTTACAGCTTTTGATAGCCCAAAGAATTCTAGATTCGATTACAATCTCGCTGACGACCTCTTATGGCTGCACTTCAAAGGAATCCCCAATTAAAGTATTCAAAGTCTCTTCAGGGTTACCCGGGAAATGTGTACCCAGGAGCACTCCCAGCGATTCCTCTTTGCACGTAGTCCAAGAACTATTATTTATCCAGGATTTTTTTTGGAGCCTGTCTAAACTCTTTTTTATACTGCTTGAGCTCTTCCTTATATGTGTGTTTCCCTGTCCTGTGGGGCTCGGGTGGACATCCTCAGCATAACTAAATGAGACGAGATTCATATCAGGTATTTTTGGTCCTGCTGTAAATAGCCTTCTGCTGCTTGTAATACAATTTCTTTATCACATTTAATAATTGTTAAATAATTATTGAAATTTCTATAACAAAATATATCGAAATTGGACATATTTAATTTAAGTAGTAATGCGACAAATATTTTTATAGAAACTTAAATGGTTTTCCAATAAAAGTGTTATGATTTCATTGAAAAAAAACACACTTATTGTTAAGGACATTCAAAAGTTGTTTATTTAATGTGAAGTACAGTCGATACAATTAAGTTCTAAATAAAATGCCATTCAAATGGCCTCCACGTCTTCTTCTGCAGGAACGAATTCGATGAACCCAATTTTCGAGCACTTTTTCCACTAAATGAAGTCGTATGTCATGAATGGCACGTTCAATATTGTCTTGTAAAGCTTGAAGAGAGTCTGGTTTATTTCGAAAGACCAATGACTTCAAATAACCCCACAAGAAATAGTCTAATGGTGTTAAATCACAACTTTTTGGAGGCCATTCAATATGACAATTTCTTGAAATAATCGAATCACCAAACTTTTCTCGCAACAATTAAATTGTTTCATTTGCTGTGTGGCACGTAGCCACAATCGGTCAATGACAAAAAGATAGCTCTTAATGAGAGCTAAAATATTGCTCATGGGTGTCAAGGTCGTAGGTCGACTGGAAAGTGTTTTTTTTTTTATTTAAAAAAAATGGACTTAGCATAATTTTCAAATATGATCTGGAATCGGTCAATGGCAAAAAGAAATCTCTTAACGAGAGCTAAAATATTGCTCATGGGTATGCCGAGGGTATGCTGCATAAACTGAAGTACATTTTCGATCAATTTTGTTATAGAAACTTTCAACCATGCAGTTATAATATATGACAAAATTTTCCGTATTTTTCTTTCAATTTGTGAATTAGTAAACATTTAAAAATTTGTATTTATCGAAATGGACTTGGAGAATTTATGACGCATATCCCTATGTATTTATCGCAACTTTTATTATTATTACTTTCTTTTCTAAATTATAAAAGAGGTTCTCTTCTATTAATTGAAGGAAGATACGGTATTAATACAATCCGATTTATAGTGTATTTAAACCTAAACTAAATTTATCGAAATGAAGCTGGTCAGTTCATGTTGTCTGTCGACAATATGTCAGATGTACATATACCGTGTATCATTATTAAGTCCATTCCGGTATATGGGCAAATCCTGCGTGACGAACGCTACATTCGTACGCGTTTTCCGATTCAAATATAACAATTTTTTGGTCTTTCAAAAGAGATAACTTCAACTTATTCATAGTGTTTAGTGGGATATGAGTGTTTTTTCGAATGCCAAAAAAAAATTGTTTGTAACAGGTATAAGTTGCGAAAAAATTTATCACAAATTATTGTGACGCACGCTATAAAAAATTGAAGTAGCTTTGAAGGTTAAGGTAGGTTTTCGTATTTTTTTAGCAAATTTTGCATAATAAAGCACCCAAAATGAAATACCTATAAGAAAGATGAATCTAAGAGAATTGTAAAAAAAACTATTTGCAGCCAAAAATTGTTGTAGTTTTTTATCAAAAGCCCTGAACTCTATGTGACGCACGCTACATTTTTTCCAGCCAAACTTTCTATGGTAGAAATGTTGTTTATCTAACAAATCAAATTACATTATTTTTAATAAAAATTTTTCAAATTTTTTTTTTATATTTATAAATGTATTTTTGAATGAATATATATTTATGAATGAATGTTATGGGTTATCTATTTCACCACTACAAATAATGATAAAAACACCTTAAAAAAGTATTTTTTTTAATAAAATTAAGAGATATGATGTGAGGAACCATTTTTTAATACTTTTTGTATTAATGGACACCCACAAATATTTGTTAACATCTAGTCTTATATTCCATTAATCAAACTAAAGTTGGATCAATTTTAAGATTTTTTGGTTGGTGGATTGTTTTTGGGAGTTGCCGATATATCTTTTTATTGAAATTTCAGTTCGAATTTTTACATTTGTACTTATCGAAATTTTTATTATTTATTTATAATTTAAAGACTATGTCATCAGTTATAAATTTTAAAAACGCTACAATGACATCAACCTATATTTTTATCGAAGGTATATTGCTTAAAGTGACCTCAATTTCGATAACTATTTTTTATCGAAATTCTGGTTCGAATTTTTAAATGTTTATCGAACATTTTGTTATTTTTTAATTTTATGAAGACGTCATCCAGAATAAGTTGAAATTTGAAAATTCTGTAATGAGATGACCCCACATTCACTGTGTAAATCATGGCTTGAAATTTCGATAACACATTTGATCGAAACACATTTGATCGAAAATGGACTTGGTCCGTTCATGCAGTATATCGACAACATATGGACATCTCATTGTTTTAAAATAGGCAAACACAATCTGAAGATAATTATTATGATACTCCATTGTATAATAATACCGAGTAATCGTTACTTTTCTCACAGTGGTACACTTAGGAGAATCGGGAATTATTTGAAAATAATCGCTTACATAGAAAACGGAAGGACTGACAGACAGACATATCGACGGACGCACAGGAAACAATATTAAACAAATTTTATTTTGTAAACTAAAGCGAAATAAAAGAAAAACGAACACTGACATTTTTAAGCTGCAAATTCTTTAGTCAAACTCTTCACTCGAAAAAGCTACATCTACACGGGGACTACAACAAAATAAATATTTATTTGTATACATTTTATTGAGATGAATTCGTGCCAAAATAGAATAAAAACTGCAAAGTTCAGCCAAATTTCTTAGAAAATGTGGTGTTTAGGGCTTAAATAACCCTTTTTGGGAGCGACATCTATAGGTGGTCCACAACAAAATATGAACTGATTTAAAAAAATTTTACTGCGATGATTTCGTGTCTTAATTAAATACAAACTGCAAAGATTCAGTTAAAATGCTTAAAAAATGTGCTATCTATACCATATTTTGGAGCGACCTCTATAGGGGAGCTATATCAAAACATTGACCGATACGGCCCATTTGCAATCCCAAAGAACCAGCAGCGTGATTACAACAGACGGACGGACGGACAGACGGACATGGCTAAATCGTCATAGAATTTTACGATGATAAAGAATATATAGCGTGATCCATTTCGAGGTTCCCTACTTTTTTAAAGAAAAAAATACAGAAAATTCAAATTGAATGGGGAATGTTTATTATCATTTGAAAGAACATTCTTTGGCATTTATTTTTTGAAGATTATGTCTATCAAATATTGGCCGCGGCTACGTCTCAGATGGTCCATCCGTTGAGTCCAATTTTCGATGTCTCGTTCGAGCATTTCGACTGGTAACTGGCGAATGACACGCGTAAACGTTGTTCAGGCGTAAGTCTTTCCATGATGAAATGCCAAAACAACTTAACAAAAATAACATGACACGACTCACACTGTGATCTGTCAAAAAAAGGCTATTGAAAAAAGTATCTCTACTTGGATCACCCTGTATATACTTTATGGGGTTTCAGATCAATATCACTGTGCAACAGTGAAAAAAATACACGGACTTGACAGTATAATAGGTTCGATTCTACTATCAAAGGGTAGTATAACCCTATACTCGGTTTGGCGAAATTGGTGACCAATTTTGTTTTATGGGCTTCCAAAGATTCTGAAAATCAGTGGGCCCCTCGAAAAAGGTGTCATCAGCTTTTGTCCAGCAACTAATTCAGACTTGGTGATATCGCTTAACTATGTTAGGCAATAATGTAGCTAAGAATATGCTGAAAAAGTTTCTTAACATTTTTCGCGGAAAAAAAGAATTTTTCCGGTAATTTTTTTTTTTTTGAAAAAGTGAAGAAAAAAAATATTTTTTTTCACTTTTTCCGCATAACTTCCGGGGACTCTCAATTTTTCACTAACAATGCTTGGCAAAATTGTAGCCAACGTAAATCTGAACAACTTTTGTGAACATATTAATACAATCTGAACGTGTCTAGGCACAATAAATAGCTCAAAAAACCACATTGTACCCCAAAAATGTATGTATTTCACTGTTATGTAACAAAAATATATTTTTTTGGTATAGGGCATGTACAGCAACTTTGTAGAAAATATTAAGGCCAATATTTTTGCGGAACATTTTAACCCTCTAACTCCCCCACATAACTGTAATTTTTGGCCCCATTTTAACAAATTGTAAAAAATGAATGAAATGTTCTACAATGAAATGTTCTACAAAAATGTTCGCCATAAAATTTTACTATATGTGTCAGAACACACCAAAGCTCAAAACATAACACAAACACCAAAAAAAGGTAAAATTCCTGTTCGTGAAGCAATGTTAGTCGTAAGATCTCGTAGTCGAAGCAATAAAGATACCTGTAAAGAGCGTTGTTGACTGGAAATTGACCGTTTTTTGGGTTTTTGTGTTAAGATTTGGGCTTTGGTGTGTTCCGACTCATATAGTAAAATTTTATGGCGAACATTTTTGTAGAACATTTCATCCCCGCCCTCCCCCTTTTAAGGGGTGTTTTTTACGATTTGTTAAAATGGGGCCAAAAATTACAGTTGTGTGGGGGAGCTAGAGGGTTAAAATGTTCCACAAAATTTTGGCCTTAATATTTTCTATAAAGTTGCTGTACATGCCCTAATCAAAAAAAATATATTTTTGTTACACAACAGTGAAATACTTAAATTTTTGGGGTACAATGTGTTTTTTTGAGCTATTTAGGGGTGCCTAGACAAGCTCAGATTGTATTGATATGTTTACAAACAATTTTCAGATTTACGTTGGCTACAATTTTGCCAAGCATTGCTAGTGAAAAATTACGAGTCCCCAGAATTTATGCTGAAAAAAGTGAAAAAAAATATCTTTTTCCTTCACTTTTTCAAAAAAAAAGTACCGGAAACAATTTTTTTTCGCTAAAAATGTTAAGAAACATTGTTCAGCATATTCTTAGCTACATTATTGCCAAACATAGTTAAGCGGTATCACCAAGTCGAAATTAGTTGTTGGACAAAAGCTGATGACACCTTTTTCGAGTGGCCCACTGATTTTCAGAAACTTTGGGGGCCCATAAAAAAAAATTGGTCACCAATTTCGCCAAAGCGAGTATATGGTTATACTGCCCTTTGATAGTATAATCGAACCTATACTGTCAAGTCCGTGTATTTTTCAAAAAGTGTTCATTTGTTGCATACGAGGGCGGTTCGGAAACTTCTTAGCCTATCAATGAAAGAGAATAGTTAGTTTTTCAGAAATATTTTTATTTTTCAATATAATCTCCTGAAACTTCAATACAATTAGTCCAACGCTTATCTAGCAATTCTATCCCTTGATTAATATAGTTTTCCTCAAGGTCTTCAAAATAGTGGTTTACAACTGTAATTGCATCTTCAGTTGAGGTAAAACGCTTGCCAGCAAGGAATTTTTTTAGATTTGGGAACAGGTAAATGTCACTGGGAGCTAAATCAGGAGAATAAGGTGGGTGGTCAAGCAACTCGTACTTTAATTCGTTGATTTTAGTCATTGTTAAAACACTCTTGTGCGCTGGTGCGTTGTCTTGATGAAAAATTATTTTTTGTGTTGTAAGCCAGGACGTTTTTCTCGAATTTGTACATTTAATTGATCCAAAAGGTTGCAATAGTACTCTGAATTTATTGTTTTACCCTTTTGCAGATAGTCAATCAATAAAATACCTTTGAAGTCCCAAAAAACCGTTGCCATAACCTTACCAGCCGATTGAATTGTTTTTGCGTTCTTTGGGGCACTTCCTCCAGCTTCAGTCCATTGTTTGGTTTGTTCTTTTGTCTCTGGAGTATAGTGGTGGATCCATGTCTCATCAACAGTTATGAAACGACGCTTAAAATCCATTTTATTTCACTTAAAACGATCCAAACAAGCTTGAGAAATGTTCATTCTTATGCGTTTTTGGTCGACTGTTAACAAGTGCGGCACCCATCTTGCAGAAAGCTTTTTCATCTGTAGTTCTTCATGCAAAATTAAATGGACTCGATCATTTGAGATGCCCATGATATTAGCTATTTCACGCACTTTTATTCGTGGATCATTTAATATCATGCACTTTGGCTACAATTTCTTTTGTTGCTGTTTTTGGACGTCCACTACGTGGTTCATCTTCAATGCTTGTACGACCACGTTTAAATTCAGCAACCCAATTTTTTACTGTTGCATATGAAGGAGCACTTTCACCTAACACATTCACCATATCATTATGAATTTCTTGTCCCGATAAACCTTTTTTATGTAAATATTTAATGACACCACGCATTTCTAATTTTTCCATTGTAAAAAAATTGCGGATGCGTCTTTTGTGAACACCTGTTTCTATATGAAGGAGTTGCCAGATCGAAACAAAATTTAACATGAATTCATAGCAGAGATGGAAGTTTCCAGAACACTTAACTTTTTTCTGTTTATACCGCGCTTTTTGTGCTAGGCTAAGAAGTTTCCGAACCGCCCTCGTAGTGTATTTAGAGGTGTTACAAATGGAGTGACAAAATGAATATACCAGGGTATAAAAATAATGTGAATGTTACCGATATCTCGCATAGTTATCCAGTTATCGGACGATAAAGATCGAAAAAATCGAAGAAAATAAATTGCATGATAAGCTCAACGTGAGAAAAAAATAATACAATTTTTCCTTTTTTAAGCTCATTCGAATGAATAAAGCCACAAAAAAATCGGAAAGAATATTTGGATAACTTTCGAGTTATTGAAATGTCCATAGCCGACTACGTGGAGAAAAGTATTCCTGTATGGCCGGCCTTCGGGCGAGATTTAAATGTGTCTACTCGCGGGTATGTCCAAAGTTATCGACTTTTTAACGTCCGATAACTCGATAACTAAGCGAAATATTATGATAACATGCACATTATTATTTGTTTTTGTTTTGTGGTGCTCAATCCAAATATGAGATCAGATCGAGGGGTCTTGGATTTCATACTCTCCCCTAAATCAATAAGTGATTGTTTTAAATTCTCTAATTCTAATCAAAATAGACAAATGTACCGCAACATTTTAAACCACTGTGCAGTAGAGTAAATATGTAGAACTACTTTGAAGAGTACTTACAACGAATGAGTAGTATGCAATAGTACTCGTACGTATATGTGCACTTGGAAATGGTTAATGAATGGTTGTTGGCGATGGTGGTGGTGGTGTGGTGATGGTGGTTGAATTGGGTTGGGTTGGGTTGAGTTTGGTTTTGGGATGCAATAAGATGCTGATGCTGGTGCTGCTGAATGTGTGGAGAGAATGCAACGGAATGGTCTTCGTAAATACAATCAAATGTGAGTGTGTCTTTGCTGTGTGGTGAGTGTATAAAACCAAGAGAAAAAACACACACCAACTCAATTAATATTTTAATACTACTCAGGCCTCTCAATGGCAATATCAACTAAAATAATGTAATGCAATGCAATATCCTCGTCCTTATGTCTACTTAAGCAGCAGTAGTAGTTTCATAAAATCCCAGAAAGAAGAAGATAAACACAAAGAGAAAAATAATTATTTCTAAAGACCTTTAATAAGTACGATGAATGGATTTTCGCAAGGAATCAAATATGCACGTAAAGTTAAGGAGAATTTATTATGACACACATCATTGGTGAAATTCATCATATACTCGTATGATATTATTTAATTTTATTGATTATGTGACAATAGTTAGTGACAATGATACCGATGGACGAGTCAAAACTCAAGCATTCACTGACAACAAATTTTCTAATTTTAAATACTCGGCCAAAGATGTCGTACACTTTAAAATAGCCACATTTCATAATTAAAATTAAGGTAACTTCATTAATATTACTTTTGTTGTCCTCATTTTATGTATGAAATGTACTTATCTAAAATATTGGGACATCATTGACATGAAAATCTTTAAAATTAGGAAATTTTTTGACTCTGTGAAAAGTATTTACATACAAAACCAAACAACAAAAATAAATAGTGTCTCGAAAGTTTGTTTATATATAGTCAACGTTCTTGGTACACCTTCTGTGGAGAAGTGGGAAAAGACTCAGATGCCTCAAGGCTGACGAAAATGTTATGCACAACAGGCACAGGGCACAGTAGTTTATCTGCAGGATAATTATAACAACTGAACAAATAAACGTCTCTAATCAGTTGACCAATAAATCCAGATTAAGTAGGACGATTAACCTTTTAATCACCTGGATAATTTCTCAAGTAGAATTGTTGATATACACTATCACCTGGTTGGAGAAAATGTATAAAGACTGGATACCGCTCTCTTATATCTTCATCCCCAATTAATGGAAAGATACCCAAAGCTCGAATTCCACACACTAGGCCAAACAATTATCAAAAGTTCAGAGTACTGCCCGCATATACATAAGCGGAGCCTTAAGGAGTCTCTACTAGTCCTACTCCATCTACTGCCGATTCATATGGTGGCGAGAGAAGTTGCAACCAGAGCGGCATTAAGGTTCAACTGTGTATCAATGTGGAGGTACAAGAACTAAGGCCACATGAGGATATTACAATGTAATAGAAGGAACTGCACCACCTCACCACTAAGTTACCTGTCATAGAGGAATGAATTGGCAGAATACCAGGTAATAGAAAAAAATCTCCACTCCTACACGGATGTTTCGAAAGATTGATGAAAAGGTTGGCTTCGGAGTACACTGCAAAGAACTTAGTCTGGATATATCTCACAGACTACCAGATACCTGAAGTGTCTATCAAGCCGAAATAATGTGCAATAAGGGAAGTCGGTGCCAGGTGCCTGAGTCACAACATACTGACCAACACCGGCGTTGTCATTTACTCGGACATCCAGGCTGCCATCAGGTCTCTGAAGGCCACACCCCTAATTCAACAAACAGTCCTCGACAACCGCAGATTTCTTTACGCTAATCTTTAACTGTGGAAATTTTAAAATAAAAAAAAATTAAAGTAAATTTTACCATCTCTCCACGATTTTTTTTCTGTATTTAAAAAAGGCTTGTGAAAAAGTCCCAATTTTTTGTCGAACATAATTAAATAAATATTTTTTTTTGGTTTATTTATTAAAAGGTATAGAAATTGATTTCTTAGCCACAAATAAGAACCAACAAATATTTCTACGAAAAAATATTTAATAAAATTAAAAGGGCGTACAATTTACCCCACGTCCAAAACTAACAGGTGGCGCAAAAGTAATCCTCCTATCAGAAAATGCTATAAATTTTGCGAATGGCCCCTAATGTCAGTTCTGTTTTGACAATTTGTGAAGTAAACACATGCGAAATACACGTTAATAAACAATGTTACGCTACACTGCTCCAGAACGCGGAATATTGCAGACTATTTATTTGACCAATAATCGGTCGGTGACTTTGGCACAGATTTCCTGGCCGTCCAACGCCTACTGGTGAAACACTGCGACGTTTAGCCGCTCGCCTCGAAGAGACTGGCACAACACGAGATGCTGCCAGGCGTGGCAGACCCCGGAGTAGCCGTTCTGCAGAGAATATTGCTGCTGTAGCCGAGGATGTCATGGAAGCGCCGTCGACATCGACCAGACGACGTGCCACGCAAATGGGTATCAGTCGACGGTCTCTACAGCGAATTTTGGTACAAGTTTTGAAGATGTTTCCGTACAAAGTCCGGCACACACTGCACGTGCCACAACCGATATGCTGAAGGATGCATTTCCCGGGCGCCTAATCTCCCATTTTGGCGAGTTGCACTGGTCAGCAAGATCGCCTGATTTGACCGCTCCAGACTTCTTTTTGTGGGGCTTTTTGAAGTCGCGGGTTTATGTTAACAAGCCTCAGACTCTTGCAGCTATTAAAGACAATATCCGTCAAGAATGTGAGGACCTATCGCCGGAAGTTTTGGCCAAAGTGATGGAAAATGCCATAAAAAGGGTTCAAATGACAATCAACTGTGGCGGCGGCCATTTACATGACATCATATTCTCGACTTGATGTAAAAAAAATTAAAAGACCAAATAAAAATAATCCACAAGAAGAATCAAAGTTTTTCATTTTTTTTTTAAATTACAGCCAAAGAACATCGAATGGTTACTTTTGCGCCACCTTTGTCAGAACTTTTCACCTCCCATGTTAAAGGCTAAGTCTGAGCAGTTTAACATATATCTCATATGGGTAAATAGACACAGGGCTATCCCGGTGAACTGCAAACCCGATAAACTCACTCGAAGAATTTGCATATATCGGGTCCGTCAATAAGAGCGCTACAAAAGTTTTTAAATAAAACAAAAACGGTTTTGGATATCAATGAAATTCTTTATTCCTGTGAATGAACGTTCGATGCCATTATGTATGGAACTCGATTTCTTTTGCATGGCCACCACGGGCACGCTTGCAGAAGTCCAGACGCTGAACCCAATTTTCGACGGGTTTCAAGCATAAATCGGCCGATACTGCTGCAATTTCACGTTCGATATTCGTACGAAGTTCATCAATCGTTGCTGGCTTGTTGGCATAGACCATAAACTTGACGTAGCCCCACAGGAAATAGACTAATGGTGTCAAATCGCATGACCGAGGCGGCCAATCGACTGGACCATTTCGTGAGATAACACGTTATCCAAACTTGGTTTGCAATAAAATGATTGTGGCATTCGCTGTGTGGCTTGTGGCGCCGTCCTGTTGGAACCACATAGTCCTCCAAGTCCATATCATCCAATTGGGGCCAAAAATATTCGGTTATCATTGAACGGTAGCGATTCCCATTCACAGTAACGTGCCGGTCTTGATCATCACGGAAGAAGTACGGCCCATAAACCGCACCAAACCGTAATTTTTTCGGGATGCAATGATGACTCTGGAGTACGTGTGGATTGCTGTCTGACCAATAACGCATATTTTGTTTATTGGCGAAGCCATTCAGTCAGAAATGAGCCTCATCGCTGAAGATGACTTTTCGATTTTTCGCGCCCTTAACGTTGAGGCCACGGACTCCGAATTTCGGTAGTAAATTTTAATAATTTCGACTCGTTGTTGGCTCGTATATCTTTCCATCATGAAATGGCAAACCTTACTGAAGAGAAATGTCAAAAGAGGTGCAAAAAATATGGCGTCGTTTGCTGTCCCTGTCGGTTTACTTTTGTAGCGTCCCTGTTGAAAAACCCTTTATTGGTGCGCCACAATCCATTAAACCTAAAACGAAGCAAGAGGCAATCAGGCAGTCCAATGAAAGTTGGACAAAAATGGTCTCCGGGTGAAGTGGTGCACGTCAGCAATGGTTGTGTGCCGCGCGTCCTTAACCTAACCTAACATAAAGTTTACCATTGAAAAATTCTCTATTTTAGAGATGATCGTTGAAATATTCATCTATTATATAGTCGATCAATTATATCATTGCCATATTTCTCTATAGTAGAAGGGATCATGGAAATATTCCTCTATTCTACAGTTGATCATTGAAATATTCCACTATTCTAGAGTCGACCATTGATATATTCCTCTATAATACGGTCGATCATTTAGATATTCTTCAATAACAATAACAATGAGATATTCATTTATATGTACGAGTAGTAGAGTCGATTATTTAAATAATCCTCTATTCTAGAGTCGATTATTGAGATATTATTCAATTGTGAGTCGATCATTCTGATATTCCTCTATTATAGAAATATTATTCAATTGTGAGTCGATCATTCTGATATTCCTCTATTATAGAGTCGATCATTGAAAAATTCCTATATGCTAGAGGATATCGTTGAGATATTCTCCTATAATAGAGTCGATCGTTGAGATATTATTCAATAATAGAGTCGATCATTGCGATATTCCTCCATAGTAGAGTATAACATTGCGATACCCTTTGTACTGGAGTCGGTCAGTGAGATATTTCTTTATACCAGTAGTAGAGTCGATCATTGATATATTCCTCTATTCTAGAGTCGATGATTCCTCTATTATATATTCCTCTACAGTTGAGTCGATCATTGAGATATTCCTCTATAATATAGCCGACAATTGAGATATCCCTTTATACAAGAGACGATTGTTAAGATATTCTGCTATGTTAGCGTCGTTCATTGATACACTCATCTAGAATAGATTCGATCAAAATACTCGTAGCATATGAGTAATTTAAGTTTGGAGATATGTTGTTATAGCGGAGGACACCCGTAGATCACCGCATTGAGTGAGTTAGTATTTCCTATGAAGGACATCAGGTTTTAGGTTTAGGTTAGGGTGGCAGACGTATTTTATTTTACAAGCTCACATAGACCAGTTTAGGTCCCTAGTGTTACCACGGGCTGAAAGGACCCTCATCGAAACCAACCTGTTTGATATGCAAATTTATCGATAGCACGAATATCGGTACTAGAAAGATCTGTTAGGCTGCCTAGAAAGGTCGACCCCAGTATGTCCAGTCATTGTTTACTCGCATAGCAAGTGCTCAATGCTCTCCACTTCTTCCTCATCTCCACAGCTTCCGCAGAAGTCATTGGAGTGAATACCCAATCTTTTGGCGTGTTCGCCGATCAAGCAGTGTCCCGTCAGAACTGATACTAACGGTGACAATCTTTGCCTCTCTATTGCGAGGAGATATTTTGATCTTCTCACGTCATATCTTGGCCAGATTTGTCTAGCTACCCTACAGGTGCCGATTTGAGTCCATCTTTCGTTGGACTGCCTGATTGCGTCTTGCCTAAGCCAAAGCTTGCACGTGGATAGTGGCGCACCAATAAATGCAAATTCTACGAGAATTTGTAAATTCGTAAACTTTCCCAGCAAGTTCATCGGCTTTGCAGTTCCCCGGGATATACCTATGCCCAGGCACCCATATGAGGTGTATATTAAAATGCTCAGCCATCCCGTTAAGAAATCTGCAGCAGTCGAGGGCTGTTTGTGATGTTGCCTCCAGAGAATTGATGGCCCCTGGCTGTCCAAGTAAATGACAACGCCAGTGTGGGTTACTATGTTGCGACTCAGCCACTTGGCTACTTCCCATATTGCCATTATTTCGGCTTGATAGACACTGCAGGTATCTGGTAGTCTGTGAGCTATATCCAAACTAAGTTCTTCACAGTGTTCCTACCCCGAAGCAAACCTTTCCATCAAGCTTCGAACCATCCGTGTAAAAGTGGAGATAATTTCTATTACCTGGTATTCTGCCAACCCAATCATCTCTGGCGGGAATCATAGTGATGTAATTTCAATCGAAAGTGTACACAGTTGGTATATACATGGTCCACTCGGTCGGTTACCAAAGCACTACATTTTGATATCCTCATGTGACCGTAGTTCTTGTACCTCCACATTGATAGGCAGTTTAATCTTATTGTCGCTTTGGTTGCAAAAAAAACAGTTTTCCATCTAGAATTATTCTTAAAAATGTTGTTCTTTCAGAAAAGATTAGATCTGTTATCATTTATCCGAGGTGGAGGTGGACCACATGTGGGACATTATTCATCCTAGTAAAGAGAACCAATTCTGTCTGGTTTGGGTTTAAGCCCAAACCGCTGCTTCTGGCCCATCTAGCCAATTTGTTCAGAGCCACCTGTAGGATGCTCTGAGGACGTTTACGAATTTTCCACTCACTGCGATTGCCACGTCGTACGCATATGCCACGACCTTGCAGCCACAACGTTCTAGATCTAGCAGGATTTCATTCACCGCTAGGTTCCAAATTAGTGGAGACAGTACTCCTCCTTGTGGGGTCCCTCTGTTTACAAACCTTGTTAAGAGTTGTGGACCCAAGACATGCTGTTATGCGTCTTCTGTTGAGCAGACTTTGAATTAGTCTAATAGAACTAGAGTTAACTTTTAGATGTGACAGTGCCGCAATTACTGCCCAGTGAATGTTGTCAAGAAATGCCACCCCTTCTATGTCAAGAAATGCCACCATGGTGAATTCCTTGAAATGCAGGGACGATTCGATAGTGCTCACAAGTTCGTGCAGGGCTGATTCTGTAGACTTCCTCTTGCTGTAAGCATGTTGGTTCACCGACAGGAGTTTTGTATATTGGTTTTCCCTAATGAAATAATCTAAAAGTCTTTCCAGACCTTTCAATAGGAAGGAGGATAGGCTAATTGGTCTGAAGTCTTTTGGCCTAGTGTGTGATATCTTCCCCGCTTTTGGTATGAATACCACTTTGTTATCCCTCCAACGATTCGGGATGTATGAAAGCCTGATACAGCCTACATAAATTTTCTCCAGCCAGGGGATAATGTACTTTAACATTTTCTGCATTTCTGCTGGAGTGATGACGTCTGGTCCAGGTGACTTGAAGGGCTCAAAGCTGTTAATATGAAGGACATCACTTACAAGTAATTTATTTATTTACATTATTGTCCAGAAATACACTGGTAGATGTACATATATGGTAGGAATCGAACCCACTATCCCAAACATTTATGGTTAAGCTACCTACCAAATCACCTACCGGCCGCTCCTTACATTACAGCATATACCGTGTCATTGTTAAATGCATCAGTAGCCTCTGATGCACTTGTGAGGAAAGATAATCGAATATGTTGTCGTTCAACAAAAACTTATTAACGAAACTGGGTCATTAATCTAACGATTCGCTCTCTTTCAGTGAATGCATAATGTACGAGTATTATAACATCGCTACAAATATTGGAGTTTTTCCCCTTTCAATTGCGCATATCCTTCGCGTTATTAAAACAAAACCGCAGTACCAAGACCCGCAACAAAACTCCCTCGTAAACGGTTATTTTATTCCAACATATCCTAAAGGCAACAGCAGCAGCTCCGCCACCAGGACGAAGGATGCGGCAAGAACAAAACGAACCAATATAGAGGACTTTATTCTATTGTAAAAGGAGTTTGCCATTGTAAAGCAGAGAAATAAATTTGTACAAAAACTACTTATGTAGAACACAACGTCTATAAACATTCGAATTCAAAAACAAAAGAATACTAGAAGAGAGATGGGAAATAAAGTTTCATAAAGTTTAACACAGAAGAAAAAAAAACCGAAGGCAGAAACTTTAGCAACGAAAGAACAAAAACTCGGAGAAAAAACTAAAATGAAGAAACGGAAATTGCTAAAGATTTATGTGAGAACGCGCGGTATGTCACTCTGTGTGTGTGTGTGTGAAATGTAAAACAGGAAACAAAGGAAACTCCATATTCCGTCGCCAGCGACAAAGACTTCCCGCAAAAGTTCTACCAGCCCATCACCATCATCACCACCAGACACTAAACAACAAGTAGTACGAGTATCATATGACCGCGCGAGCGGTCTAGCAGATAGACAGAATGAAGCAGCAGCAGAAGAGTGAAGGGGCGACAGCGATTGTGTTAATAGAAGTGGAACACTTGTCTTTGATCCGCATTAAACGACGACATCAGAGTGTGATCAAATATTTATATCTATTTGCATTTATATCCGAACAAAGACGACGACCGGGTCACAAATAAATGTTCAATGACACACTTGAATTTCGAAGAAGGCTGAAGAAATGTGTGTTAGTCGAACACAGCAATGACAGCGATGACACAGGAAGAACAAGGACTCTGAATGGAATACAAAATTTGCATGCAGAAGTACAATTTATGAATTTACAACAGCAACAAATGGGAAATTGCTTTTAAACTATCCACAATGTCAATACGGAAGCAATGGGAATATTGTAATTTATAAAGTTCTAACTCAATGTAGGTTCTGGTATTCCATGAATCACATTTGGTAGAACATGCCGACTGATGACCGGTTCATTTTCCCACGTGTTCAAATGTTCAGCAGGCATTTCATACGACCGCAAGATGGGCTTCTGATAATGGTGTTGGTATGAACCCGACTAAGACAGAACAAGTTGTTTTCAGCAGAAGATATAAGGTACCAACTGTGGTACATGACTCCTTGTGTGACATTGAAAGTCCCAACTCTGAAAGCACAAACTACATAGATATTTTACTAGACAGCAAGTTAAACCTCAATCCGAACTTAAGAGCAAAGAAGCAATAGGAAAACTCTGGGGTCTAAATTTGTCTTATTGTTCTTTTACGGCAGTAGTCAGAGCGATAATGCTCTACGGTGGTGTTGTCTGGTGGACGGCTCTAGAGAAATCCATCTCAGCACGTTACGAAATAAGGTTCAGCTATGGTTGCGGACAAATGGTCATTCTAGACGCAATACCTCTCTTCCAGGCATTGTTGATAACACTATGCTTGAGCCACTTTTTGGCAAGAAGTATCTCTTATACCAGATAGATCACAATATCAGAAACTGAACTTCTACACAAATGGTTCCAAACTCAACAACCATTCGAGGTATATATCCGTTGTAAAAAGACGACCTGATCAGTCACCAGGCAGAATACTTAACTATTAGAGTGGTAGCAGAATGACTGAAAATCAATGTTCTGATTTCGGTATCAATATTTTCTCTGATATTGTCATTCTAGACACAATGCCTGACCTTTTAGGCATTGTTGATTACACTATGTCTGATAGATCGTATATCTGATAGATCAGAATGAAATGGTCGTATTCCAGGACATAGTATATTCGTAAACTTCTATATAGAAGGTTCCAAACTCAACTCAGCCACGAGTGGTTTGGTGTCGTTTCTGAGGAACGGGAACTATACATTGCAAAAAGACTGCCTGATCAGTGTAGTGTTTACCAGGCATAAATCGAAGCTATTACGAGAGGTAGCTGAATGGATGAAAATTAATGTTCTGACCAAATGTTCTGCCATCAAGTCTTTTGAAAGATTAGGAACTACCTCACACGATTCAGGGTACCTGGAATACATATCAATACCTACATTCTAAGTCGACTTCGCAACTTTTTAGGGAGATTGCATTTTTAATTTCTAAATATTCCATATTATGTTCAGTAAAAATTTGGTATTTATCCGTCAATCCAATCAAAAGTTATTCAAAAAACAGTGCAAGTCATTTGATTTGAAATATAAAGGAATTCCACAGAAATGTAAAAAAAATTCATCACACTTTGATCGCCTCTCCTGAAAAACTACCTTTTTGCACTTAGCATAGTTTAGAATGTAGGTGTCCATATGTGCGCATGCCTCTAGCTACCTGCAATCTCTTCATGAGATAGTTCCCGAGTCAGAAACTGCATATATTCCAGGCTGATTGTTGCCCTTCCTAAAGTGCAAACTCACCAGCGCTCTGCTGTCGTTGACGCGACCGTATAGTATTTGTCATGACGAATCACTGCCTTATTAGACGGCTTGCAGAGATATTGAAGGTTTTGCGAAATGGTTGTTACAGAAGCTCCGGAGACGAAGATGAGGGAGAATCAATAGAACATGATTTCTCTAGAACTCCTTTAAAAACAAGCCGAACATTGTGATATTCCTCTATATTAGAGACGATCATTTAGTTATTCAACTATACTAGAGTCGATAGTTGAGTTATTCCTCTATACTAGAGTCGATCTATGAGATAGCTCTCCATAATAAAGACAATAATTCAGATATTTGTCTATAGTATCGTCGACTGTTGAGATATTTGTTCATACTCGAGTCGATAAATGAGATATTCACCTGCACTATAGTTTATCTTTGAGATATTCTTCTAAACTTGCGTCTATCATTGAGATATTCCTATATACTGGAGTCGATGATATTCCTCTACAGGGTGGCTGATATGTAATGCAACAAAGTAAAGCGCAATATTTTTTTTAAATTTTATTGTTCAAAAGCAAAAAATGTCGGAAATAACATAAAATTTTAGAAACAGTTTAGATTTGTTCGAATTGGCCACCTTTGGCACGAATTATGGCCTTCAAACGGCCGACAAAGCCATCACACGCTGCACGAAAGTGGCTCTGCGGTATTTTGGCCCATTCCCGGCGAAGCGCCGTCTTGAGATGATCGATACTTTGGTATTTTTTAGTGCGAACCTTACTCTCTAAAATGCCCCAGGCGCAAAAGTCCAACGGATTGAGATCCGGAGATCTTGGTGGCCATTGTGCGGTAGAAATGAAGCGAGGAACCTCCTTTTTAAGCCATTCTTGGTTGACGCGTGCTGAGTGCGATGATGCTGAGTCCTGATGGAATGTCCATGGTCTGCGGCCGAAATGTTTGTCTGCCCAGGGCTTCAATACTGTCTTTAGGACATTTTCCCGATAATATTCGGCATTTATGTTGACCCCATGGTCGATGAATACGAGCGGGGAGCGACCATCGGCCGTTACGGCGGCCCACACCATTACCATCGGCGGCGCTTGAGTTCTGGTGGCCAATCGAAGGTGTAAATTTTCAGCTGACCTCTTTGGCAAGTAAACCCGATCATTTTGTTTGTTCACAAACTGCTCAATTTGGAATGGCTTCTCATCGGAGAAAACCAAATTCGGTAACTGGCCACTTTCGTGCAAGCGAAGCAACTCCTTGGCTCTTTCCAGTCGAACTTTTTTTGTGCATCGGTGAGCTCTTGCACTTTTTGGAACTTCAATGGCTTTAGTCCAAGCTCATTTTTTAATATGTGTATCCGTTCTCGCGATATGTTCAGCTCACGAGCAATTTTTCTACCACTGCGGAGTGGATTTCGATAAAATCTGGCCTTCACTTTTCGGATCATTTCTGGTGTTGTTACAGTTTTTTTTCGTCCACTTTTTGGACGCGATGCAACACTGCCAGTATCACGGTAACGAGCAATGGTACGAGAAACAAAAGATTTATTCACATTTAAATGCTGGAGGGCTCTAACGATAGCCACTTGTGTTTTTCGACCCAAATATAAAGCAATCACACTATCACGCTTGAATTCCATCACGAATAACTTTTTTCTGAATGCAATAGATCAAAATGCTTTTGTAAGCTTGTAAACAATAAAATGAACTGTCACCGAAATAAATCTGTCAGCTATCAGACTAGCGGTTTAGAAATGATAGCAACCTGAAGTTGGTTGCAATACATATCAGCCTCCCTGTATATTACAGTCGATCATGCCAACATGCTTACAATACGGTGAAGTCTACATAATCAGCCCTGCACGAACTTGTGAGCACTATCGAATCGTCCCTGCATTTCTTGACATAGAAGGAGCTTTTAACAACATTCACTCAGATGCGGTAATTGCGGCACTGTCACATCTAAATGTTAACTCTAGTTTGATTAGACTAATTCAAAGTCTGCTCAACAGAAGACGCATAACAGCATGTCTAGGGTCCACAACTCTAACAAGGTTTGTAAACAGAGGGACCCCACCAGGAGGAGTACTGTCTCCACTTATTTGGAACCTAGCGCTGAATGAAATCCTGCTAGATCTAGAACGTTGTGGCTGCAAAGTCGTGGCATATGCGTACTACGTGGCAATCGCAGTGAGTGGCAAATTCGTAAACGTCCTCAGAGCATCCTACACGTGGCTCTGAGCAACTTGGATAGATGGGCCAGAAGCAGCGGTTTGGGCGTAAACCCAAACAAGACAGAATTGGTTCTCTTTACTAGGATGAATAATGTCCCACATCTGGACCCTCCACCTCGAATAAATGAAACAGATCTAGTCTTTTCAGAAAGTGCAAAATTTGTAGGAATAATTCTAGATAGAAAAGTGTTATGTAGACTTAACATATTGGAACGTGTAAGGAAGGCCAGCATCGCCTTATATTACTGCAAAAATGCTGTAGGGTCGCGGTGGGGCCTCTCTCCTAAAATCGTCCACTGGATATACATATACTCGTATAGTAGTAGTCCGTTATACGGCATTGTGGTATGGTGGACGGCAATTGACAAACTAACCATCATCAACCTACTAACAAAGGTTCAGAGAACTGCCTGCCTGAGCATAAGCGGAGCATTAAGGACAACAGCGACTGCGTCTCTGCAAGCCCTACTCCATATACTGCCGATTAATACTGTGGCGGAAGAAGTTGCAACCAAAGCGGCAATAAGATTAAACTGTCTATCAATGTGGAGGTACATGAGGATATCAAAGTGTAGTGCTAAGGTAACCGACCGAGTGGACTATATACCAACTGTGTACACCTTCGAGAGAAATTACATCACTATGATTTCCGCCAGAGATGAATGGGTTGGCAAAATACCAGGTAATAGAAAAATGATCTCCACTTTTACACGGATGGTTCGAAGCTTGAAGAATGAAGAACTTAGTTTGGATATAGCTCACAGACTACCAGATACCTGCAGTGTCTATCAAGCCGAAATAATGGCAATATGGAAAGTCGCCAAGTGGCTGAGTCGCAATATAGTAACCAACACTGGCGTTGTCATTTATTCGGACAGCAAGGCTGCCATCAATTCTCTGGAGGCAACGTCCCTAAATTCACAAACAGCCCTCGACTGCTGCAGATTTCTTAACGGGATGGCTGAGCAGTTTAATATACACCTCATATGGGTGCCTGGGCATAGGTATATCCCGGGGAACTGCAAAGCCGATGAACTTGCTAGGAAAGTTTACGACTTTACAAATTCTCGAAGAATTTGCATTTATTGGTGCGCCACTATCCACGTGCAAGCTTTGGCTTAGGCAAGAGGCAATCAGGCAGTCCAAGATGGGCAGAAATCGGCACCTGCAGGGTAGCTAGACAAATCTGGCCAAGGTATGACCTGAGAAGATCAAAATATCTCCTTGCTCTGAAAAGGCAAAAATTGTCTACGTTAGTATAAGTTCTGACCAGACACTGCTTGATCGGCGAACACGCCAAAAGATTGGGTATTGACCCCAATGACCTCTGCAGAAGCTGTGGAGATGAGAAAGAAGTGGAGAGTATTGAGCACTTGCTATCCGACTGCCCCGCTCTGAGTAAACGACGACTAACATACTGGGGTCGGCCTTTCTAGAGAGCCTAACAGATCTTTTTAGTACCGATATTCGTACTATCGATAAATTTGTATATCAAACAGGTTGGTTTCGATGAGGGGCATTTCAGCCCGTGGTAACACTAGGTACCTAAACTGGTCTATGTGAACTTGTAAAAAAATACGGCTGCCAGCCTAACCTAAACCTAAACAGTCGATCATTGAAATATTCCTCTATATTAGAGTTGATCATAGAGATATACATATAGAACCGATCATGGAGGTAATTCTTTATACTAGAGCCGATTAATGATATATTCTTCTATACTAAAGTCGATCATTGAAATATTCTTCTCTACTGGAGTTGATCATTGAGATATTTCTGTATACTATAGTCGATTATTGAGATATTCCTCTATTCTATAGTCGGCCATTGAAATATTCCTCTATACTGGAGTCGATCATTGAGACATTCTTCTATACTGAAGTCGTTCATTAAGATATTCCTACCGTAGTCGATTATTGAGATGTTCTCATATGCTGGAGTCGATCGTTCACATATTACCCTATACTGGAGTCTGTCATTGAGATATTCCGATATACTGGAGTCGATCCTTGAGTTATTCATCTATTCTAAAGTCGATCATTGAGATATTCCTCTATTCTAATGTCGATCATTGAGATATTCCTCTATGCTAGAGTCGATCGTTAAGATGATCCGATATACTAGAGTCGATCATGAAGATATTCCTCCATATTACAGACGATCATTGAAATATTTCTCTATACTAGAGTTGATCATTGAGATATTCCTTTATACTAGAGCCGATCATTGAGATATTCCTCTATACTAAGCCGATCATTCAGATAGTATTATATACTGGATTCGATCATTGAGATATTCCTCTAATCATGTGTCGGTCATTGACATATTCCTCTATATTACAGTCGATCATTAATATATTTCTCTATGCTAGGGTCGATCATTGAGATATTCCTCTATTCTAAAGTCGATCATTGAGATATTCCTCTATTCTTGTGTCGATCATTGAGATATTCCTCTATATAACAGTCTATTATTGAGATATTTCTCTTTGCTAGAAAGAGAAAACAACAGCTGATTCCTAGAGAAGTCTTCGCCGTCAATGGTAGCATTTTTAGTAATACTTCGTAAGATAATAATAATTAGAATTAGATAGTTGTTAAATGTAAATACGAACGTCTTATTACTACATCGGCAACTATATATTCTTCTCCACTGGAGTCGATCATTGAGATATTCCTCTATATTACAGTCGATCATTGCGATATTCCTTTATTCTAGAGTCAATCACTGAGACATTCTTCCATACTGGAGTCGATCATTGAGATATTTCCCCAATATTACAGTCGATCATTGAGATACTCGAGTCGAACCACCTTAATGCCCCAAGCATCTGCATGTGTCCGACATTCATTCGTTACAACTTAAATACGTACTACAAATGAATACTTAAGAAAAATGTTAATAAAAAGTTCAATTGAATTTAAATTTAATTTTTCAAAAACAACAACACAGTCGCGCTTTGAGAGTCACACAAAGTGATCTCACTTTTGAAAGGGGTCATTTGTAATTGTTGTAATTTTTTTACATGAAATTTCAAGATGGGTTGCTCCATGTCAGCGGACGAACATGAACGTCATGATGATCATCATCATCATCATCATGAGAATCTTGAACACACTACCAGAATAAACAACAGCAATGACAGCAGCAGAAACAGCGTCACATTTGTTGGAAAACAATTAAAAATGACACGAAGACGAATGAACAAACCGCGGCCCCAAAACCGGAAATGCTCTTCATGTTGAGTTCGAAGATCGTCTAGTGTTTAATGATTGCGATCATTGCCGTAGTTGTTGTTGCCGTCGTCTTCGTCAGCGCCATAGATCATCAGCCCCTAGAGGAAAAACTTCATTACCGTTTTTCCTCCCCAAAATGCAAAAGAGGAAAACGAAGAAGTTTCACTAAATTTTATAAAAGTAAACTATGGCTGTGCTCATGCGCACACTCCGCGTCATGTCACAATAATAAACAACACTTGATGTTTTTATGGTGGTGTCTGCTGATGAAAATGACGGGCACTCGAGCGGTTTTCTAGGGGGAGGCGGTGCTTATAAATGGTAATTTACTTGGCTGTCGCAGGTTCATGTCTGATAAACGTGTTAGTAGTAGATACTCTTCTTGGCCTTTATAGTGCTTTGCTCTCGCTTTTAATGGAGAAATAATAGTTTATATATTCCATAGGCCAGTGACCTATTTTCTTGGCTCCCTTTTTCTTTGTGATTCTTTTGTCTACGCACCGATCACTGCGGGGAAGTTAATTTCGACACTGCCTGTGTCGTTGTCTGTTGTAATTCAAGGTAATTGTGTAAATTTTTTATCTTATCTTTGGTGGCGTGGAATTCAAACAACTGTGCGTAGGGGAGTGATATTACAAAAGAACCATGTTTGGAGAGGGCGAAAGGAGGAAGGAAGGGAAAGATTCACCTGTTGTTGTCAAATGTAATTTCCTCATAAGACTGCTTAAAAGTATATTACGAATGTTGTTAGACTCTAATGAGTTTTTCTGTTTACGTTTTTTTAAGTTTACTATCTTCTGGCATTAGTTGAATAAGTTTTCGAAAGAGTTAGAAATTGAATAATGGCTAAGAAATTCTGGAAAGCATAGACCGCATGGGAAAATCGAAATTAATATACAGTTGCGGTCAAAATAATAGCACCACATACACATCCAGCCATGTGGACATTTTGTAAAAGAAAGTAATATATTGTGTCTTTTGAGAGCTTCTTTGAAGTAACCTGTGAATCAGGCCAGCCAATAAAATAGCACAATAGACAAAAAGTTGATAAAATTTTACCAATGTTGTGATTCTGGACATCCATAAATGCCTAATAAATATAATATAGGGCTAAATATTTCATTCTTGAAAAAACTAAATGCATTTATTGAAATATTTTTTAATAATATTAAAGCTTTATACGCTGGAAATTTTAATTTCATTAAATTTTTTCGCAAAATATGATTAGCATGAAAAATCTTTCAGATGTTCACGAAAACTGATCAAAAATACTGTAAAGTTTTCTTCTGAAAGTTGAAAATGTAGAATCCAGTCTCAAAAATACTGTAAAGATTTCTTCGGAAACTGGAAAATGTAGAATCCAGTTTATCTTGCCGCATTTATTGGTTAAAGGTTTAGTCAGGACGAGCAATGTGAAGCTTTGTATGATGAATAAAGGAGCCGCGAAGATTTTTATGCCTGAAGTTAGGCTTGAAATAGATTGCAAATATATGGGCGAACACAAATTAATTGTTTCCATCCCAGAAAAATGGTCTCTGTTAAAGATTTTCATGTTAGTAGTTGTGTATAATTTAATATACATGACAAAACTGACGCAACTTTTTTTGTTCAGATGAGTAGAATTATATAATACGAGTATTGAGGTAGGTAATGTTGGTCCTATAAAAGTAAACCAACTAATGAAAAATGCAGTCAGAAATTTACAGCCAAAGGAAGAAAACTTCACTATGGTTTGAGCAATGTTTTTCCCATTATAGGAAAGGAACTTAACATTATATAAAAAATATTACTAATTCATCCGTATATGAAATAATTCTTAATATGATATTGCAGGTTAATGCATATGAAGAAATATTGCTCGTCCGCAGATTCCAACAAGATAACGATCCAAAATTCGAGCAAATTTATGATATAATGCTTTCGCAATATCCAAATAAGCTCGTTAGAATGGCACGCATTCCCCCGAACTGTCCATATTTCAAAAAATTATGGGTTTTTAATGATTAAGGGAGATCCTATAAGAATAAAAGAAAACACGCAAACGCTTTAGGGAAAACGGGAAAGTCATTTGAATACTCAATTTAGCAGATAGGGGTCAGAATCTGCAAAATTATTTTGGAAGATGTTGTAGGGCATTGTTGCTCTCAACGTAATATTGCTGAATAAAAATGTTGTTACTAATATAAAATTAAGACAACCGCAACTAATATTTAATAGCTATAATTAAATTTTCCTCTTGTCCAGTTATATAATATTTAGTACAAATGCTAAAGGTGGTATTATTTTGACTGGAGATTTTTTGCAATTTTTAGAAAAAAAATTGTTTTTCATTTAATAATTCAAAATACCGTAATATCTGCATTACTTATAATTTCTGTATAGTATAGTGTTTATTTTAACCAAAGAAACCAATGTCAGTAATGCAATAGTTTTTGAAGTATATCCGTTTTAATATGTTTCTATATCGTGGCGCTATTATTTTGACCGCAGCTGTAACTGGTGGCCTCATACCTCATGTAAACAAATGTCAATTATGATCATACATTTTTGGGTCTTTAGTACTCCAAAATGCTGACAAAAGCTTCGCAAAAAACAATTCAGCTGAAAATTAATCTAGAAAAACATTGAACTTATCAGGAAACTCTCAATATTTCTGGATGTGGAATGTCTTCATACAACTGCAAAAGATTTATCTGTTCCCAAGTAGAGGACCATTTTGGTTATCTACCCTTTAGTTAAATACCAGTATGATCGACTGCTTAGTAAAAGTTCAGTTGCGTTATCTACTCCTTAGTAAACGACAATTTGGGTTATCTTCTTTTTGTACGGGACCAGTTGTGTAATCTTGTATTTAGTAAAATATCATTAATTCATCTACTGCTTATTAGAAGCTCAGTTGGGTTATCTACTCCTTAGCAGGCGGCCAGTTGGACTATCTACAACTTTGTAGAATACTTGTTGGGTTATCTACTCCTTGCACAGCACGAAAACTCTGGGACGTGATATTATTTTTCTTGAAGGTTTGGTCGAGTAAAACAAGCATCTGTTTGTGAAATTCCCCAGACACCCCCAAAATCCGAACTTACGGGTAAACATCTGGAATTTCGTACTTTTGTCTGTAACTTGATTAATTATCAACCAATTCAATCTCTCAACGGTTTTGAATAGAAGAAACTTTCGAACCTTTCGAACGACATATACGTGGTTTGTTTTTAATGTTTTAGGAATATGTGTGTATTTGTGCAGCAAACACATTTTAAACTAACTACCGGTTACACTCCCAGCAAAATTTCCCATTAGCAGATAACCTGACGGGTAAGCTAAGTTCAAAACTAGTAACTGCTTATAATTCGGTCTCCCTTCGAATTATTTTTACATTACGTACATGTCATTGGAGGAAAGGCTTCCACTCAAGCATACAAGCAGCCAAAAAATAAGCACTTACCCTCACGCTTATAATTATTCAAAAGTAAGCGTGGACAAAATAAATAATTTTACGAGTGTGTTTGGGTGGTAGTGGATATTTCCGAGTTGCTATTGCTTGTGCACCACCATCAGTGGTGTGATGTGGTGAGAAAGAAGAAGAGCGTAAAATTGGGAAGAGCGTAACATTTTTCAGAGCGTATACTTGGGAGAGAGTAGTTATCGATTGTTGTCGTCATATGACGAAAATTTCATTTGCCGGGAGGTGGGATTGAACTCGCGACCTCATGGTTTTGTAGTTTAGCATCACAACCACTGGCCTACCTCGCGATTCATAGACAAATCGCTTAATAATCAAATACAAAACTATAACTCATCAAAATCTTGGCAAGTAAATATCGTTACCACATGCATTACCAGGTAATGATATCTCATTACACCAGCATTACTTTCGGTAAATAAATAACGACTAACTAAATAATGACAAAAATAAGTTATTATTAGTAATCTAAGTTAGAGAATCTAATTTGAATTTATAAACTTTTCTTTAAATGATTTAACTGAATACAAACTACAACGTATACTCGTATACGTAAATCATTTAAGAAAAAATCATAAATCGTAAATAATTTAAAAAATAGTTTATTAATTAAAATAAGATTTTCTAACTTAGATTACTAGCAATGACTTATTTTTGTCATTATTTTGTTAGTCGTTATTTATTTACCGAAAGTAATGCTGGCGATAATGAGATATCATTACCTGGTAATGCGAGTGGTTATGACATGTACTTACAAAGATTTTGCTGGGCTATGCAACAAATTAACACTTTTTAAAAAATACACGAACTTGGCAGTATAGGTTCGATTCTAAAGGGCTTTCCAACAAGAGTTGTTATTTTGGTATTCAAAGAAAAATGCCATTTTTTGAGATAAATGATCGGATGTTTATTTCATAATAAAGAGGAAGGTGTGCCGTTAACAATGAAAAACAACATCAGCCAAATGGCCACCACGACCACGCTTACAGGACCATAACCTTTTCATGAAATTTTCCATAACCAAATCGAAAAGTGGCTGCTCTATGTCCCCGATAGCCTCACGAATTCTATCTTTGAGGTCTTGAATCGACGCTGGGCTGTTGTCGTAGACCTTATCTTTCACGTGGCCCCAAAGGAAGAAGTCGCAAGGTGTTAAATCACAAGATCTCGGTGGCCAATTGTCATCACCTCTTCGAGAGATAACACGGTCCGGAATCTTTTCCCGTAACAGAGCAATGGTTTCGTTGCTTGTGTGGCACGTAGCGCCGTCTTGTTGAAATTAAACGTTGTCCAGATCAATACCATCCAACTCCGACCATAAAAAATTATTAATTATCTCTCGATAGCGCAATCCATTCACCGTAACTGTTGATCCAACCTCATTTTCGAAAATGTAAGGTCCAATAGCCCCGCCGGACCATAAACCGCACCAAACAGTCACACGTTGAGGATGGAGAGGCTTCTCAACAATAACTCTTGGGTTTTCCGAGCTCCAGATGCGACAATTTTGCTTGTTGACGTAGCCACCGAGGTGGAAATGGGCCTCATCAGTCAAGATGATTTGGAAGGAAGAAGATGACGGAAGGTTCACATGTTTGTGGTTTGTATACAATTCCTGACTTATCTATAGTTATTCACCTACCTATAGTTATTCGCCTCATGTGCCATTCCCGCTACCCGGGGAATGGATTTGTAAGATTGTCCCTAGCTATAAACGGTCATTTGCACTACACCTCTGGCCCGAACCAATATCAAGTGGATTGTGAACTACTAAATAATCTCCTTAAAACATCTGCGGAAATTGAGAGCGTTTCTGCTACCTATTAGCCAACAATCAGTCTTCGAGCTATAGATAGACAAAAGTCTTATGGGTAGACTCCAAGGCCAATCTTATTACTATGTTTGGAACCGTCAGTACGACACTCAAGAGGCAACCTTTTCATGCTTACCTATCTGGAATAAGTCATTGATGCTTCTTTTCCAAGAGTTACTCGGGCAGAGTGTGGTCAGTGATGTCGGCAATTTCAGGTTTCCAAACCTCAAACGCACTGTCATGGCAGGGGGAGACTGACCACTATCATTGAGTAATTCCGCTGTTCTAGAGTCCATCATAGAGATATCCCTCCACATTAGAGTCGACCATATAAATATATCATCTACACCAGAGACGTTCACAAAGATATTCCTCAATATTAGAGTCGATCACTGAGATATTCTTCGATACTATACTGCCCTCCTAAGAAAGAAAGTCGTTTCTCCATTTCAGTGGTTTTGAGATATGTAGCTTTTTTCATTTAATTTTTATAACTTTCGCGCCTTTGCGTTGAGGTGTATGGCGGTGTGGCAGCCGGTTTTACCAGCTCACGTAGACAAATTTAGGTCCCTAACCTAACATAAAATTAAAAGGCGCGAATGTTGTAAAACGTTAAAACTAAATATCTGAAAACAACTGAAATGGAGATACGACTTTCTTTCTTAGGAAGGCAGTATAGCTCACCATTGAGGTCTTCGTCTCTACTAGGCTCGATCGTTAAGGTCATTACCTAAAATGTCTAGAGGCTGAAAATAAAGTACTATATATAGTGCAACATATGCTGTAATTCTTGAAGGGCCGATGATGTATAAACTGGTCATTCTTTGGAACTTGGGCTGAATATTACTTGCCCGGTATTTGTTGGATTTACTTCGAGATCGTTTTTCTCCGCCCTCCGAAGGATGTTTCTAAGGGCAGATGTATCTACTGTAAGCAGGATGTTTATCTAAAAGTACACGGATATTATTAAGCGTAATAATACTTTTTTGGTGTCACTGTTTTTGCATAGAATAATATAAAATGTTCTTCACAAGTTCTCATTTATGTATGTATTAACTTCGGTGCCAGTGACTCGAATACTGTCGATGAAGCGTTAAGGTCACCAGTGTGACTAGTTGAAATGCAAGCGAGAATGCAAGTTGCAAGAAAACAACTAAATGAAAAAAATAACCATCAAAATAAGGACACTTACGGGTATGTAGGTCTTAGTTAGCATTTCGTAGGTGTAACAAACCCACTCTTAAATAATTTCCACTTAAGTTGTAGATTAAGCCTACATTGGAAACCCCCATAAATAAGGTCCCACCGTTCAAGAGAAACATATTGCAAATCAATTAGCCGGGAACAAGTATATACAATTGTTTAGCTACGAGTATGAGGAGGCAATAGTATTCGTGTTTATAAGGCCTTCTAGCTAAGGGCCTCAGCAATGTCAATGATGCATATCCATCCGGGTTTCCACTGTATTGACTGACGAACAAGAATACTCACTCCTACCAGCCACAACAACCAACTCTCGTTCACACTCGATTTCCATTATATCAATATTATTGTTGTGTCATTGCCGATGTAGATGTTTTCGTTTTCAATTCAGTCGTTGGCCCTTCTGCGGATCGCTGTCACTATTTTGATGGCAGCGATTTAAGAGGGGAAGGGTTTCCCCGTTGCAAGAAAATTATGCATGATTTAACATCCATTCCCTAAGCCCAGCCCTGCCCCGGCAACGCGATATATCAGCGACCCATAAAGTGCGGCAGCAACAAATTAACACACAGTGGGGGAAATTCAGAAGAAACCAGTAAGGAAAGGCTAAAGTCGGGCGGGGCCGACTATATAATACCCTACACCACTCTCGTAATATTGAATAACTCTGATATATAAATTTTGTAATTCATGTATAAATTGTTTACATAAATTTACTTTTGGGACATTTTATACTTAAATAATACCCTGTACCACAGTGTGGTGTAGGGTACAAAAACGATTGGATCTAAAGAGCCAAATCGGATGAAACATATGAATCAAGAAACTCTACCATTCTAAACTTCAAAACGATTGGATGTAAAATATAGCTTCTATAGGACTAAAGGGCCAAATCGGACGAAACATATATATGGGAGCTATAGCTAAATCTTAACCGATTTTCTTCAAATTCGGTAGTGTTGGTTCATGGATCAAGAAACTCTACCATTCTAAATTTCAAAATGATTGGATGTAAAATACAGCTCCTACAGGACTAAAGAGCAAAATCGGACGAAACATATATATTGGAGCTATAGCTAAATCTTAACCTATTTTCTTCAAATTCGGCAATGTTGGTTCATGGATCAAGAAACTCTACCATTCTAAATTTCAAAACGATTGGATGTAAAATACAGCTTCTATAGGACTAAAGAGCAAAATCGTTCGAAACATATATATGGGAGCCATAGCTAAATCTTAACCGATTTTCTTCAAATTCGGCAATGTTGGTTCATGGATCAAGAAACTCTACCATTCTAAATTTCAAAACGATTGGATGTAAAATACAGCTTTTATAGGACTAAATGGCCAAATCGGACGAAACATATATATGGGAGCTATAGCTAAATCTTAACCGATTTTCTATAAATTCGGTAGTGTTGGTTCATGGATCAAGAAACTCTACCATTCTAAATTTCAAAATGATTGGATGTAAAATACAGCTTCTACAGGACTAAAGAGCAAAATCGGACGAAACATATATATGGGAGCTATAGCTAAATCTTAACCGATTTTCTTCAAATTCGGCAATGTTGGTTCATGGATCAAGAGACTCCACCATTCAAAATTTCAAAACGATCGGATGTAAAATACAGCTTCTATAGGACTAAAGGGCCAAATCGGACGAAACATATGTATATATGGGAGCTATAGCTAAATCTTAACCGATTTTCTTCAAATTCGGCAATGTTGGTTCATGGATCAAGAAACTCTACCATTCTAAATTTCAAAACGATTGGATGTAAAATACAGCTTCTATAGGACTAAAGGGCCAAATCGGACGAAAGATATATATGGGAGCTATATCTAAATCTGAACCGATTTCAACCAAATTCAATAGCGATCTTAACAGCCGCGAAATACTTTAAACTGCAAAATTTCAGAACGATCGGAGTGAAATTGCGACCTGTAGTCGACGAACAACTTTACATGGACAGACGGACGGACGGACGGACATCGTTAAATCGACTCAGCTAGTGATTCTGAGTCGATCGGTATACTTTAAGGTGGGTCTAGCTGTGTTATTTTCAGGTGTTACAAACATCTGCCGTGAAACAAACTTATAATACCCTGTACCACAGTGTGGTGTAGGGTATAAAAATTAAAAAATCAGCTGTTTTCTAATCGATTACTATATATTTGACGAAATTCAATAGATTATGATAGAATGAGGGTTTCATACGCACCTCGTTGGCTAATGTATATGTAGGTAGCAGAATGGCTTAGATATAATTTTCTGACAAAGGTTGTAATAAATACATTCTCCAATTGTCAGACTTCGATTAAATCCCTAGATTCTGTATTCCTGAATTCCAGGACAGCTCTTCACTTCTACAGATCTCGTAATGAGATGGCTGAAAAGTTCAAAATGCACCTGATATGGGTGTCAGAGACATTCTAGGAAGCTGTGTGCTTCGAACTTATACAGGCCAGCATCAGTTTAGATTGTACACAGGTCCTGGCTAGAGATCATCAAGAAGATCTTTTTAATTTCCTGGTGCATATAAAGTACATTCTAGCCTTGAAAACGCATCTGCTCTGGATTGTATCAGTGGCCCTGCATGCATGTCAGGTGAATTTTGAACTTCTCAGCCATCTCGTTGGAAGTTCTGCAGAGTGAATGGCTGCTCTGGATTTCAGGAATACAGAATTTAGGGGTTTAACGGCAGTCTGGCAATTGGAGAATGTATTTATTGCCAGACTCTTCAGGTGAATTTTGAACTGCTCAGCCATCTCGTTAAGAGAACAGTTCAAAATGCACCTGCTATGGCTGCTAGACCTCAGCGACATTCTAGGGAGCTGTGTGGTTTGATGCAGAGCAGCTAAAGTAGTTACTAGCCTAGCAAGCTCACCCATACGAGGTATATTTTTAACTGCTCAGTCATGTCGTTAAGAGATCTCCGGCAGCTGATGGCTTTGCTTGAATTCAGAAATATAAAATCCAAGAATTTGGGGGTCATTCTGATACCCTGCTAATGTTCAACATGTCAGCATAGAAAATACTCGTACTGTGGTGATCAGGTATCCTACGAGGATAGCGCTAGAGTTGGACACTTTAGTTCTATTAAGTGATCGCTCATTTTAGTTCAGTTCACTAGTTTCAGGTCACTAGTTCAGCAGATTACCAGCTCACTAGTTCACCAGTTCTCCAGCTCACTTTAGTTAACCACCTCACTTCAGTTCACCAGCTCACTCCGCTAGGTCTTTCGAGTAAACTCCGAGACCAACCAAAACATTATGTTTGAAACCATAAGTACACAGAAGTGCATGGTACTTCTTGTCAATAAGTGACTCGGACACAGGTCTGCAATTCGGCAGTAGGTTTGAGGGCCAGAAAATGACGAAAATTGCAGATTTAACTGACTATGCCCCGTCCGAGCCACTTATACCATACAGGGATATGTAAAAAAAAGCCTCATTCCGGGTGGTATGATAAGTCTGGACTGTTATGAGATGTTCGGCAGGGTTATTCTCGGTTGCTACTCGAAATATCTAGATTTAAATGCACATGGCAGGCGGCCTGATAATTGTGTAGAGAGGTACTAAATTTACTGATAATAACTTGGCATAAATATATTCTCCTATAGGTGGGTTGCCATTGAATCCATGTATTCTGTATTCCTAAATTGAATAACAGCCCTAAACTGCCTCAGATCTCTCAACGAGATGGATGAGAGGTTCAAAATTCACTTCTTACGAGTGCCGGACCACAGGAACCTTCCAGGGAACTGTAGTGTAGATGAGCTGGCAGGCTTGTAAGGTTCACTTACAAGATCTGTTATGGAGAGATCTATTTGCTTAGAGAGGTAGCATATAGGCTGATATATAACATCTGACAAAGGATGGCACAAAAATATATTCTACGATATGTGGGTTGCCATTGAATCCATGTATTCGGTATTCCTGAATTCGAGAACAACCATCAACTGCGGTAGATCTCGCAACGAGATGGATGAGTGGTTCAAAATCCACTTTATACGGGTTTCGTGCCGCATGGACCTACCAGTAGTGTAGATGAGCTGGCAAGGCTAAGGATGGCATTTATCATCACTGTGTTTTAGCGGGAAACAAGGGGATTAGAAATCGAAGGTATATAGGAAGTCCCCAGTGATCGACTCTAGTATAAAAGGTCTCAGAGGTCGAAATTATAGAGAAAGAACTCAGTGGTCGACTTTATTATAAAGAAACGCCTCAGAGGTCGGCTCTGGTATAGAGGAAGACCTCAGTAGCTGACTCAGATATAGAGAAAGACCCCAGAAGCCGACTAGGTAGCCGAGAATAACTCAGTGAGTGAGGTGTCAGTAAACCATCTTTTCATGTGCACTTCAAACGTTCGAAAAAAGGATGGTTACTCGGGCCCCTGTTCCTTTTTGGATTTAGCAGATTTAGCTGATGTCATCATCGACCGACTAATAAAATTTTCACATCAGTGTTTTGGCGATTCTCCTCAGGGAGTCTCATCACAGACTAACACAATACCTAAACTCACTAAATCGATATCTCCATTCCAAAGTATGCTAAGTTAAAAGAGAGGTGCGTCCAAGTTTTTTTCCAAATTGTGAATTCAAAGACAACTCCTTGGTAAGGTTATGTATATGCACTTCTTCTAATTTCTCCACTGTGCAGCCTCCTACTTCAGCTAGCACTACTATTTTACCCGGCCCTACAGGAAATGCAGGCGCATGAAAGTGACGAGGCAATCTAAACAACGGAGACAATTGATTCATATGCCCCCGAGAAGAAAACATGATGTTGCACAACGATTGCAACAATATTGCTTACAATTATGGAGTGGACTTCTTCTTTGAGAGGGGTGAATTGATTTTTCACTTCTGCTCAAACTATAATATTATTTTTTTTTTGTAATTATTTATTATTGTTGTCACCCACACACAGGTGGGTTGGGTGGTGAGTGCGTGAGTGTATGTATCCCCACAGACACCCATAAATAGTGGAGGTGGTGCCTGCTCGACACGACAGAAAACAATCTCGCCCCCAAATGGGTGTAATGACACCCATTTAGAATTCTAAATTTACACGCAGGAATTTTCAATTAGTGAAATTATTGTCGTACATGCCACCGCCTCCACCAACCCTATCTAACACACAAAATCCATGTTTTTTGTACAGGGTTGCCCATATTCGACGGACCCATCTGGCAACGCCATAACTTTTGACAGAGATGTCAGATCGCTTAATGACATACCGCGTTTGAAGCGTCAGTCCAAGCAGATTTTTACCATGGAACAATACACGCCACGCGAGCGCTCTGAAATAGTTGAAATTTACATTCAACAGAAGAAGTCAATGGTGAAAACTCAAAAAACAAAATTATCATGTCCGATGAAGCCCATTTCACATTGAATGGGACCGTAAATAAGCAAAATTGCCGTATTTACGCCACTGAAAATCCTCAGGAGATTCAAGAATTGCCTCTTCATGACGAAAAAGTCACAGTTTGGTGCGACGTTAGTGCGAAAACGGTCATTGGGCCGTTTTTCTTCCAAAACGAAAATGGCCATGCTGTTACCATCAACCAGGAGCGTTATCGCGACATGATGACCAATTTTGTGATGCCAATTATTCGTCGAAAGCGTATGAGGCAGTTCTGGTTTCAACAAGACGGCGCTCCACCGCACACAAGTCGCATAACAATCGATTTTCTGAAGAATTTGTTTCCGGGCCGTTTGATGTCGAAAAGTGGTGATTTGGACTGGCCACCGCGTTCGCCCGATTTGACGCCGCCTGACTTCTTCTTGTGGGGATATTTGAAGTCAAAGGTTTACGTTAACAAGCCAAGGACCGTAGAAGAGCTCAAGTACAACATTCGTGAAGAAATAGCCGCTATTCCGGCCGAAATGTTGGCGAAAACGATGGAAAATGCTGCAAAAAGGGCACAATACGCCATCAACGCCAGAGGCGGCCATTTGAGAGATATCATATTCAAAAATTGATGTAAACAAATCTACTTGGAACAAATTAAATGATTAAGATTGCCAACCGCCAAATTTTTATTTTTTTCTTTGATTTTTTTTAAAAAAACATGGGTCCGTCGAATATGGGCAACCCTGTATTATTAGATGTTGCTCCCAAAGAAATGTGCACCAAAGGTGTGAACTACTCTTTTACTTTCTGTAGGCGTATTAAAAATAAAATCTCATGTGGGATAGCAATTGGAAAATTTCCTGGTTAAAGAGGAACTGTCTCCATTTATTATTAGATAATGTTCTTCGGAAATCGAGCAATTCATATTTTTAGTTGCTGTTAAGGAATTTGTTGTATAATCTTAATTTTTTACACTGGACACTTGAGTGGGAGGAAAACCAGTAAAAATTATCTAGAATCTCAGAAATGTATGTAGGATAGGCAACATTAAATAACGGTATGTCTCCTAGAAAACTTCATATTTTTAATCCAAATCTCAGATAGAAAGGAAGATCTTAATACTCGACTCATTTATAGGGAAAGATATCTGTGGTCGACACTTTTACAGAAATAATACCTATGTTGTCGACTCTTTTATAGAGGAAGTTCACATAGGAAGAACTCTGAGGACGATTTTTTTCTAGAGGAAATCCACAGAAGAAGTGGAAGTGGTGGATTTTTTATGCAGAATTTTTTCAGAAGTGGATTCTATTATAGTCGAAGATCTAAGAGGTCGACTCTACTATAGAAGAACATCTCAGACGTCGACTCTAGTATAGAGGAAGACCTCAGAGGTCGACTCTAGTTTAGAGAAAGACCTCAGCGGTCGACACTATTATAGAGGAAGACCTCAGACGTCGACTCTAGTATAGAGGATTACCTCAGACGTCGACTCTAGTATAGAGAAAGACCTCTGAGGTCGACTCTAGTATAGAGGAAGACCTCAGAGGTCGACTCTGTTATAGAGGAAGACCTCAGAGGTCGACTCTAGTATAGAGGAAGACCTCAGAGGTCGACTCTAGTATAGAGGAAGACCTCAGAGGTCGACTCTAGTATAGAGGAAGACCTCAGAGGTCGACTCTAGTATAGAGGAAGACATCAGAGGTCGACTCTAGTATATAGGAAGACCTCAGAGGTCGACTCTAGTATAGAGGAAGACCTCAGAGGTCGACTCTCATATAGAGGAAGACCTCAGAGGTCGACTCTAGTATAGAGGAAGACCTCAGAGGTCGACTCTAGTATAGAGGAAGACCTCAGAGGTCGACTCTAGTATAGAGGAAGACCTCAGAGATCGGCTCTAGTATAGAGGAAGACCTCAGAGGTCGACTCTATTATAGAGGAAGACCACAGAGGTCGACTCTGGTATAGAGGAAGACCTCAGAGGTCGACTCTAGTATAGAGGAAGACCTCAGAGGTCGACTCTAGTGAAGAGGAAGACCTCAGAGGCCGACTCTAGTAAAGAGGAAGACCTCAGAGGTCGACTCTAGTAAAGAGGAAGACCTCAGAGGTCGACTCTAGTAAAGAGGAAGACCTCAGAGGTCGACTCTAGTATAGAGGAAGACCTCAGAGGTCGACTCTAGTATAGAGGAAGACCTCAGAGGTCGACTCTAGTAAAGAGGAAGACCTCAGAGGTCGACTCTAGTATAGAGGAAGACCTCAGAGGTCGACTCTAGTATAGAGGAAGACCTCAGAGGTCGACTCTAGTATAGAGGAAGACCTCAGAGGTCGACTCTAGTATAGAGGAAGACCTCAGAGGTCGACTCTAGTATAGAGGAAGACCTCAGAGGTCGACTCTAGTATAGAGGAAGACCTCAGAGGTCGACTCTAGTATAGAGGAAGACCTCAGAGGTCGACTCTATTATAGAGGAAGACCACAGAGGTCGACTCTGGTATAGAGGAAGACCTCAGAGGTCGACTCTAGTATAGAGGAAGACCTCAGAGATCGGCTCTAGTATAGAGGAATACCTCAGTGGTCGACTCTATAGCGGAGGGAGTAACAACTGTGAAGAGTTTGACATAAAAATGTACCTACTCACGATTGAAGTAACTTCAAGGCTGAAATTTTCGCTGTCGTCAAGGCCATCGAAAGATCGTTGTTGAGACCGAAATACAAGTCTGATATATGCTTCTCATACAAGTCTGATATATGCTTCTCATATAGAGGAAGACCTCAGAGGTCGACTCTAGTGTATAGGAAGACCTCAGAGGTCGACTCTAGTATAGAGGATGACCTCAGAGGTCGACTCTAGTATAGAGGATGACCTCAGAGGTCGACTCTAGTATAGAGGATGACCTCAGAGGTCGACTCTAGTATAGAGGATGACCTCAGAGGTCGACTCTAGTATAGAGGATGACCTCAGAGGTCGACTCTAGTATAGAGGATGACCTCAGAGGTCGACTCTAGTATAGAGGATGACCTCAGAGGTCGACTCTAGTATAGAGGAAGACCTCAGAGGTCGACTCTAGTATAGAGGAAGACCTCA
The DNA here is from genome assembly GCA_963930755.1 of Eudasyphora cyanicolor. Lineage (NCBI taxonomy): Eukaryota > Metazoa > Arthropoda > Insecta > Diptera > Muscidae > Eudasyphora > Eudasyphora cyanicolor. Next base: position 166,989,178 of record OZ005735.1, read on the forward strand.
GAGGTCGACTCTAGAATAGAGGAAGACCTCAGTGCTGCACTCTTGTATTCAAGAACTTTTCATTGGTCTACTCCAGTGTTTGAACTTATGCCTCCTGAATTCACTCACGTTACCAATTATTTTTTGGCGGAAGCCTTATGTCAGCATATACATAGTAGAACGCCAATGGAATACTGCCGCAAAGTACGGTGCTTGTGTGCGACTATCTGTTCAGCGATGGCTTTTAAACGATGGTGTCATCCTTTCTAATGGCTCGTGACTTTACACATTTCGCATCTTTCGCTTGGAAAAAGAAGCGCCCGGCTGACATTGTTAAGCGAAAGTAAATGACCTTATTTGGCCTGGTTTAAACATTTGAGGCAGGGCAACTACCAAACACCAATCGACCTGCCTGCCTGCCGACCGACCGAAAATGACAACGACAACAAAGACCAAACACACCACATATAATTGCCAAAACTTTAGTGCAGTGGTGGATGAGAAAAAGGATCCTTTTCCAGCAAGAAAAAAATCGGACAAACATCCATGTCAAAGTATAGAACAGAACTGAATACTAAGGCCAACATGACTAACTAACAACACTAACTAAAAGGAAGAACCAAACGAAGAAAACGATGGAACGGCCAAAAAACCTCAAGTAAGAAAGGCAGTCAAGCGTTAAAATTTGAGCAGCTGTTGAATTGTTGTGGCAGTGCCACTGCCACTGCTTGTGTTGGTGGTGGTGGCCACAAACACGAAAACTTCTCTTTTATGTTCTTGTTTTTTGGTAACAGCCAAACAGACAGCCAGCCAGACGGACAGTTAGCCAAGTCGAGTCAAGCCAAGCCGAGCCAAGCCATCATGTCTTCTGCTTCTTCCCCATTTAGGCATTAAGAAAAATTGTTCCTAACAAGAATTTTGATGGGAATTCCCACCACAGTTTTATTGTTTGTTTCATTGGTCACATAGTCGTAAGAGTAACCATTGCGCCGCCAGAAGAAGAAACAACATTCCTTCACCCCTCTCTCCATAACAAATAAAAATGCATTATTTGGCTTTTCTTCGGTATTTTGGTCAACAAAAAATATTTTCAAATAAAATGAAAAGTAGGCAGAACAAGTGTTTTACATTACCTATTATTATGATTTCTCTTCTTTTCCGAGTGGTTTTGTGGTATATTTGTACTTTATACCAAAAAAACGCGAACAAAAATAAAAGTTCATCCAATATTGTGATATCTGTCATTACATCAAGGGAATTGGGAATTATCATCTCCCAATTTTGTTACTGGGTTCATCTCAATGCCTGATTTGTAGTACATATATACTAGAGTCGACCACTGAGGGGATCCTCTGAACTAGAGTCGGCAGCTGAGGCCACCTTTGACCCTACACTAGGGGTATAGATATCCTTAAAAGCCGTCTGACTTACGATGAGAAGCATATATCAGACTTGTATTTCGGTCTCAACAACGATCTTTCGATGGCCTTGACGACAGCGAAAATTTCAGCCTTGAAGTTACTTCAAGACCTCTGAGGTCTTCCTCTACACTAGAGTCGACCTATGAGGTATTCCTCTACACTAGAGTCGACCTCTGAGGTCTTCCTCTACACTAGAGTCGACCTCTGAGGTCTTCCTCTCCACTAGAGTCGACCTCTGAGGTCTTCCTCTACACTAGAGTCGACCTCTGAGGTCTTCCTCTACACTACAGTCGACCTCTGAGGTCTTCCTCTACACTACAGTCGACCTCTGAGGTCTTCCTCTATACTAGAGTCGACCTCTGAGGTCTTCATCTATTCTAGAGTCGACCTCTGAGGTCTTCCTCTATACTAGAGTCGACCTCTGAGGACTTCCTCTATACTAGAGTCGACATCTGAGGCCTTCCACTATAGTAGAATCGACCTCTTAGGTCTTCCTCTATAGTAGAGTCGACATCTGAGGTCTTCCTCTATAGTAAAGTCGACATCCGAGGTCTTCCTCTATAGTAAAGTCGACCTCTGAGGTCTTCCTGTATACTAGAGTCGACCTCTGAGGTCTTCCTCTATAGTAGAGTCGACCTCTGAGGTCTTTCTCTATAGTAGAGTCGACCTCTGAGGTCTTTCTCTATAGTAGGGTCGACCTCTGAGGTCTTCCTCTATAGTACAGTCGACCTCTGAGGTCTTCCTCTATAATAGAGTCGACCTCTGAGGTCTTCCTCTATAATAGAGTCGACCTCTGAGGTCTTCCTCTATAATAGAGTCGCTGACGACACTGAGACCCACACAACTATATTTTATATTCTCAAAGCTTTAATACAGAAGAATACCTGCTCCATATTTGTGAATTCATTGGATATTTTTCTTGTCAACAATTACAACAAAGTAAATGGAATAAAAACTTACATAAAGGAATACCCACGTTTTTATTATTACATCTCCAGCACTTAGATATGTATGTATGTATGTGTGTTTTTCTTGGGTTACTTCTTTGAATTTCTCTGTCAGCACTCGGCCCCTCTGTCCGAAATAAGGTAATCATGTGAACGCCCATTCTCATGCTTTGCTGCTGCATCATCATTCCAAAGTTCAGCCAAAGACATATTTCGTTTTGTCTTCGACTTCTACTCTCCACTCTACTTTTGTGATTATGTACTCAAAACTGAAGAGAATATTCGTTTCATCTTTAAATAACAACAATGGCAAGTACTAATCTACGTTACTCTCCCATCTTAGTTCGCTTTGTGTTTTTCTCTCTCTCCGTGTCTGTCCCTCTAATCCCATTACATATCTGCCAGAGAAGCAATATGATGTAAATAATGCCCTGAGAAGCTTGAATTAATTCAATGTTGCATAAATTTTTGCATGAGAAGTAAATGTAATACAATTTGGAGGAACATTTTTTTTTCTAAATTATTACCGAACCAGTGATTTGCGTAGTCTTTGTTTTGCAGATTTCTTTAGAAACAAAAAAATAAAATAGTAGCAGCAATTTTTGTTAATGGTTGAATTCCTAGGAAGCTGTGCCACAATATGCCAAAATTCCCTCAAATCGCTTCAGTCGTATACATGAGAATTGCTGAAATCAGATCCTATTGCACCAAATTAATATACTGCGGTGACACAAGAAGACCGAATGATTATAAAGTTATTCAAGTGCAAATAATATGTAGTTTAATTAGCGAAGACACAATCCTACCTTGGATAGAATCATCAGAAGGGCGTCACCTTTATGTGAAAACAATAAGATAAATGTGTCGAACTTTAGGTTGGGGTGGCAGCCGGAGTTACCAGTTCACAGAGACCAATTGAGGTAGATAGTATTGGTATTTTTTAAGAGTTACAGAACTTTAAATTAAAATAAAGCGAAGAAAAGTATTTTTAATATCAATTAAATTTGTTGGACAGATCATTTTATTCCATTTTGTCTGGCGAAATCTGGATCTCCAAGTTTCACACATTTTTCGCAGCATTTGCGGCCGTATTTCGCCAATAACTAGTCGAATGTTGATTTCCAGTTGTTCAATTTTCCCTGGTTTATCGGCGTCGACGAGTAACTTTACATGACCCCAAAGAAAATATTCAAATGGGATTAAAACAAACACTCTTAGTGGCCAATTGACAAGACCACTACGTGAAATTATTCGTTCAAAAAAACTTATTTGAGTAAATTAAGTGTAGCGTGCGATGTGCGGTGCATGTGGCTCCGTCCTGTTGAAATCACATGTCAGCAAGATTAATGCCAGCTAATTAAAATCTCTATAGGTTACCGTTGACAGCAAAATTTTTTTCTCGTGGGCCTTTTCTAGGATTTGTCGCAGGTTGAAAATTTGGTCGATTGTTGGCTTATTCGGCTGAAACCAGATCGGCGATCAGGATCAGATCGGCGAGTTTAGCCGACCTGACGTATAGATGGCGGTAGTAGTTTGAAGAAAAAAAATACTTTCGCGAAACTTGGCAACCTTCTAAAACACATGTTTTAATTTTTAAGACGAAACGTTGTTAGCTATTTTTTGAGCAATCAAAATGTAATACAATACTTCCATCTGAAAGGTATCAGTCCAACCAATATTAAAACCGAGCTAGATTCTACTTTGGACTAGTCTGCTCCTTTGTTTACAACTACAAAATATTGGGTGGCAGAGTTTAAACGGGGCCGTACGAGCTGCTAAGACGAAAACCTAAGACGTAGTAGTCGACAAATTGAGGTGGCTACGCCAGAAATTGTTAAAAAATCCACAAAATACTATTAAATGACCATCGGTTGAATGTTCGTAGGCTAGCTGAAGTCATAGGCATTAAAAAAACTACTATACGTCGCATATTGACGGAAATTGTGATGATGAGAAAGCTGTGCCCAAGATGGGTGCCGCGTTTACTCACAATCAAGACAATGCACCAGTTCACACATCCACTATTGCTATGGCCAAAATCAATGAATTAAAGTTTGAGTTGCTTTCGCACAACCATATTCGCCATATTTAGCTCCCTCGGATTATTTTTTGTTTCCAAACTTGAAAAAATGGCTCGGCGGAAAAATATTTGCCTGCAATGAACTCGACAGTTCTTACTATAAACAGGGTATCATAGCTATTGGAAAACGCTGGAAAAGTGTATAGAGCTAAAAGGGGATTATGTTGAGAATGAAAGAAAAATTTTCCCAAATTTGTTGTTGTTCTATACAGGGTGTTTTTTAGACATATAGAACTTCCGATATGTATAACTGTCAAACTAGCAGCCATACTAAACTGGAAGGTGAACCAGATTTTTATCGCCAAATTATCTTCAGCGACGATGCTCATTGCTGGCTTAACGGCTATGTAAACAAGCAGAGCACAATCCCCATGAAACTCCTGGGACTTAATTACATCCCAAAAAATCACTGAAGCAATAAGAAAAAGTGTTGCAAAAGTGGCGTTCATACGGCGCCATATGCCAGAAATTATTTGTAAACATTAAATGTCCTGAAATTTGTGAGCTAATAAAGCCAATAGAGCCATCTTGGTGATTCCACTGAATTTGTTGTTTCATTTAAATAAAAGTTCTATAAGTCTTAAACAACACCCAATATAAGCAGTTATGGTCACTACCAATTTTTGCTAAAAAAAAAACATGAGTCATCCACAAATATCGTCCTTTTCTCACTATGCATCTTATTTAAGGATTTATGGTTATTTCAAATTTTACAATGAAAATTCATTATTTCTCCTTGTTTTGTTAATGGAGATAGGTCATTTAAAGTTGTCATACATTGGCCCAAAAATATGCAATCCCAAAATGTCGTAGTTTTTATTCTAACTCTTTTGTTAAGGGGTTTTAGCCATATAGTTTTTAAAATTTTCCCAACCGATTCTAAGATCTCGCTCTTTTCTCTATAAGCCTTATTGTTTTAAGGAACTATGGCCACTGTAGATTTTTATAAAAAAAATCAAATTTTAGCCCAAAAAAATCTTGATAAGGAGTTATAGCCATATAAAGTTTTCAAAATTTTTCCAAAACTGAGTTCTAAGATCTCACCCTTTTCGCTATTAGCCTTACTGTTTTAAGGAGCTATGGCCACTTTAGATTTTGTTAAAAAAAATAAATTATAGACCAAAAATCGTGACACAAAATAACCTCAAAAAATCTGGTAATTTTCGATCTAGGGCACTTATTTAAAGATTTATGCTCATTTTAAGTTTTGTAAAGACAATTCAAATTATAGTTTTTTTTTACTCTTCTGATCACTCCTAAGGAGTTATAATCATTTAAAGCTTTACAAAATTTAAAAATGTGTTAACATTTGAAATGTTTAAATTTTTTCCCAAGAATGGGTTCTAAAATAAGGTCCGTTTATTGCTATGGCTCTTATTTAAGGATATATGATCATTTTAGGTTTTGATATGGGCATTACAATTTTTCTCTACAATGGGTGTCCCATAACATCGACCTTTTCTTATTATGACAGTTAAGTCATTTAAAGTTGTCAAATATTGACCCAATTGGGGCGGCAGCCGTATTTTTTTTACAAGCTCACATATACCGGTTTAAGTCCCTAGTGTTACCACGGGCTGAAATGTCCCTCATCGAAACCAACCTGTTTGATATACAAATTAATCGATAGTACGAATATCGGTACTGGAAAGATCTGTTAGGCTGGCTAGAACGGCCGATCCCAGTATGTCCTGACGTCGTTTACTCAGAATGGGGCAGTCGCATAGCAAGTGCTCAATGCTCTCCACTTCTTCCTCATCTCCACAGCTTCTGCAGAAGTCATTGGAGTCAATACCCAATTTTTTGGCGTGCCAGCAGTGTCCCTTCAGAACTGATACTAACAAAGACAATCTTTGCCTCTCTAGTGCGAGGAGATATTTTGATCTTCTCATGTCATACCTTGGCCAGATTTGTCTAGTTACCCTGCAGGTGCCGATTTCTGTCCATCTTTCGTTGGACTGCCTGATTGCCTTTTGCCTAAGCCAAAGCTTGCACGTGGATAGTGGCGCACCAATATATGCAAATTCTTCAAGAATTTGTAATGTCGTCCCTCCTTTCCTAGCAAGTTCATCGGCTTTGCAGTTCCCCGGGATATCCCTATGCCCAGGCACCCATATGAGGTGTATATTAAACTGCGCAGCCATCTCGTTAAGAGATCTGAGGCAGTCGAGGGCTGTTTGTGATTTTAAGGATGTTGCCTCCAGAGAATTGATGGCAGCCTGGCTGTCCGAGTAAATGACAACACCAGTGTTGGTTACTATGTTGCGACGCAGCCACTTGGCGACTTCCCATATTGCCATTATTTCGGCTTGATTGACACTGCAGGTATCTGGTAGTTTGTGAACTATATCCATATATAACTATAACTAAGTTCTTTACAGTGTACTCCGAAGCAAACCTTTTCGTCAAGCTTCGAACCATCCGTGTAAAAGTGGAGATGGTTTCTATTACCTGGTATTCTGCCAACCCATTCATCACACAGTTGGTATATAGTCCACTCGGTCGGTTACCATAGCACTACACTTTGAATCCTCATGTTACCCTAGTTCTTGTACCTCCACATTGATAGACAGTTTAATCATATTGCCGCTTTGGTTGCAACTTCTCTCGCCACAATATTAATCGGCAGTATATGGAGTAGGGCTTGTAGAGACTCGGTCGCTGTAGTCCTTAAGGCTCCGCTTATGTTAGTAGGTTGGTGATCGTTAGTTTGTCAGTTGCCGTCCATCATACCACAATGCCGTATAACAGTATTGGACGAACTACTGCTATATATATCCAGTGGACGATTTTAGGAGAGAGGCCCCACCGCGACCCTACAGCCTTTTTGCAGGAATATAAGGCGACGTTGGCCTTCCTTACACGTTCCAACACGTTAAGTCTAAATGACAGTTTTCTATCTAGAATTATTCCTTAACATTTTGCACTTTCAGAAAAGACTACATCTGTTCCATTTAGCCGAGGTGGAGGGTCCACATGTGGGACATTATTCATCCTAGTAAAGAGAACCAATTCTGTCTTGTTTGGGTTTACGCCCAAACCGCTGCCTCTGGCCCATCTAGCCAGTTTATTCAGAGCCACCTGTAGAATGTCTCGGAAGACGTTTTCGAATTTGCCACTCACTGCGATTGCCACGTCGTCCGCATATGCCACGACCTTGCAGCCACAACGTTCTAGATCTAGCAGGATTTCATTCACCGCAAGGTTCCAAATTAGTGGAGACAGTACTCCTCCCTGTGGGGTCCCTCTGTTTACAAACCTTGTTAGAGTTGTGGACCCAAGACATGCTGTTATGCGTCTTCTGTTGAGCAGACTTTGAATTAGTCAAATTAAACTAGAGTAAACTTTTAGATGTGACAGTGCCGCAATTACTGCATCTGAGTGAATGTTGTTAAAAGACCCTTCTATGTCAAGAAATGCCACCATGGTGAATTCCTTGAAATACTATTCGATAGTGCTCACATGTTCTTCCAGGGCTGATTCTGTAGACTTCCCCTTATTGTAAGCATGTTGGTTATCCGACAGGAGTTTTGTATCCAGGTTTTCCCTAATGAAATAATCTAAAAGTCTTTCCAGACCTTTCAATAGGAAAGTCTTTTGGCCTAGTGTGTGATATCTTCCCCGATTTAGGTATGAATACCACTCTGGTATCCCTCCATCGATTCGGGAAGAATGAAAGCCTGATACAGCCGACATAAATTTCTGATCTTACTTAAGGTGTTATGACCATTTAAGGATTTGTAGAGAAACCTACAACATTTAAAGTGTTTAATTTTTTCCAATAAAATGGGTTCTAAAATATCGTCCTTTTCTTGCTACGACTTTTATTTAAGGAGTCTTGGTTAATTAAAGTTTTGCAAAAAAAAAAGTACGATTTTTGCTTTTTAAAGGCCATTAAAAGTTTTCAAATATTGGCCCAAAAATGTATGATACCAAAATGTAGTAGCTTGCGCTTTAATGCTTTTGTTTAAGGAGTTATGGTTATATAAAGCTTTTGAAAATTTGGTGATCCTAGTCTGTCTGTCTGTCTGTAGCTGGCTGGTGCGCACGATAACTCTCGAAAGGAGTAACTGATTGACTTCAAATTTGGTATGCGGTAATATTTTGATCTATCTCCGGATGAGTTCGAATATGGGCTGTTTTGGACCACTCCTTCTAGTACCTCCCCCACAAAGGGTTAACTTTAAGTGAAATATTGATTCTTTAATAACTTATATACTACTTATTCGAATCTTCTGAAATTCTACACATATTATTATTATAACAGGTGGCGCAAAAGTAACTTTTCGATGTTTTTTGGCTGTAATTTAAAAAATTATTGGTCAAATAAATAGTCAGCAATATTCCGCGTTCTGGAGCAGTGTAGCGTAACATTGTTTATTAACGTGTATTTCGCATGTGTTTACTACACAAATGTCAAAACAGAACTGACATTAGGGGCATCGCAAAATTTATAGCATTTTCTGATAGGAGGATTACTTTTGCGCCACCTGTTATTTGTCACCATCACCTCGAGAAATGGAAATGGGCGAAGTTGCGAAAATTACCAAATCATATCGAAATTGAATAGCTCGTAACGTTAATATACCAGTACACATAAGCGGTTATAGTTCGGCACAGTGCAACGTATTTAAAGAATCTACATTTACCGAAAATTGTTATATTTGCTAAAGCCCTTCTGGTACCTTCACACAAATTGACAGATTAATTAGTGTAATGTTATATATTACATTACTCACAAAATGAGGGTATTCCTTGTTCTGTGAATCTTTTTGAAGGAGCTATATTCATTTTAAGTTTTGCTAAGAAAAGTCAGAATGAGTTGTTGCAAAATATCGGTCTTTCCTTATTAAAGGGGTTATGACATTCACAGTTTTGCGAGGACAATTTAAAATATATTCACATAAGAAAATCTGATGGAAGGAAATGTTTAATTTCTTTTAATTTCTAAAACTTCTTTTTATTACACAAAACCTCTATTACGTGTACAATATCCATGAGAATGTGAAATAGTATCTCTTTACTTTATAATAATCTGCAAATAGTTACATTTCGGTAGCTCCTTAACATTGTGCTCCGCGAGGACAGTGGCCACAGTTATTGTTCCTGTGCCCGTCGTTTTTTTTTTTGCTCATATCCACATTTGAAAGTTTTGCGAGGAGCCCATGGAGAACTCACAAAGTCAGTAGTAGTTATTCCGTGCTTCTTTCGACTCCTCCAGGGAATTGATTAAGTTTACGGAGTCACAAAGGATCCATTGTTCAGCCGAAGTAGTATTGCAAGTTAGAATAGTAGAGAGAGCAAAAGAAAGAAAAAAAGAACGAAACAACTTTGGAAACAATATTTAGAAAGTTTCTGCAGCAACTGTCAGTCACCACTACTGCTGCCGGAGGGCAGCTCCATATTACAACGAAACCGTAAGGAAATTGGAAAAGCTAAACGGAATGGAGACAGTGACGTTGGCGATACAAACAACGACATTTGTCATATGGCAAATATGTACAACGTATATATGTATGTACTCCACAGAATCGTGGTAGTAGGTTGCTGGGTATATTGGACAACATTGCACGGATGTAGGTAGATAGGTTACCAAGAATGACCGACCATTGTCAGATTACACGCTCCCATTGCAGCAGTCATGGTGGTCATGTTGGCCATTGTTGTGTTGCAATAGGGGGGTGATATTAATGCATTAAGAACTTGTTTTTATTTGAGAACAGAAAAAAATGCAAGACAAGAAAACTTGATGATAAAATTATCTTAGTTTGAAATTGCTTGACTTTGAGTCACCGCATAGTTTCAAGTATTTCATGATTTCAAATTGAATTAAATGCCACTCTTTAAAAGCATTTCAACACAAAATGCTCGGCGGCAGTAATAACACATAAAACACTATATATTTTTTATTTTGCAAACAAATATCAACATTATTAGCAGTAGTAGTAGTAGTCGACAAACTCTCTAATAAATATAAATAAAACAAGTTTGTCGTCAGCATAAAGAGACCCAAACGACTCGGGGACAACTAATAAATTCCAAGCATTCCACCAGTCACCCATACACTGGGAAACATTTTGCAAGACAATGGCATAGATTTTGAGACGGAGGCATGAAACATTTTAAATAACAAGGGTGTGAAGATAAATACGTGAGTTAAATTCGTCCCACATCCAAGACACAAACCATGTGGAACGTATTTGAGGTGTGGAACCTATTAAAAAAATAAGTTTTTTGGTTTTAAAAAAAACGGTAAAAAACTAATAAAATTAGACATGTTTGTTTAAATTATAGTAGTTTTAGGCAATTCGAATGTAAATATTCATTTAACATACAAAAATGTACAGAAATCTGCCTATTACAGCATCTACAAATTTCTGGTATTCAGCGGCTTATTACTCCAAAACTACAATACATGAATCGGTTGGGCGAAAAACCACAAGTAGCTGACAGTGAGAGGATTAACTGGGAAAAAGACTCATATGGCCAGGTCATCTAGGATCGGAGATATACAGCTTCTCAGATATAGCCGATATCTGATAAGCTACATATATATCTCAATTCCTAGATGAGCTGGCCATATGGGGTTTTTTCCCCCAAATAATCGTCTCACTGTCAGTTAATTGTGGTTTTTCGCTCGACCGATTCATGCATTTTAGTTTTCGAGATATATATTCGTCACAATATCTACTATATATATAGTCGATATCTGAGAAAGCTGTATATCTCCGATACTAGACGAGCTGGCTGTATGAGTCTTTTTCCCAGTTAATCCCCTCACTGTCAGCTACTTGTGGTTTTTCGCCCGACCGATTCGTGTATTGTAGTTTTGGAGTAATAAGCCGCTGAATGCCAGAAATTTGTAGATGCTGTAATAGGCAGATTTCTGTACATTTTTTTTATGTTAAATGAATATTTACATTCGAATTGCTTAAAACTACTATAATTTAAACAAACATGTTTAATTTTATTAGTTTTTTACCGTTTAAACTTAGTTTTTAATATGTTCCACACCACAAATACGTTCCACATGGTTTGTGTCTTGGGTGTGGGACGAATTTATCTTCACACCCTTTGAAATAACTCAATTTTTTTTCTTCAAATTTTAAAATAATTTATGTACTTGGCTTTAAGTAAATTGTCTTAAGTTTATATTTATATGCTATCGACTTTGTTAAAGGGTTTATCAACTTTCTTTTAAACATTTTTTTTTGGCTGTGTATTCGTCATCAGCGTCAAGTACTACGAAATGTTGTTGACTGAAAAATAATAGTCAACAAAAATTAAAAGTAAATAAAGAATGTCAAAGTGACAACAGTGTTGCAAAATCAGCGTAAAATACGCATAGACAGGGAAGCCTAGAGAGGAATGATAACAAGTTTGGCTGGATAAATGTATGGAGTAGCAGTCTTTGGCAGATGTCACTAGCAATGTTTTACAATGCTGCCCGTAATAATTCACAAATAGGTGGCGACAAAAATATACCAATATATAGTATGACTGGTTCGTACCTATGCTACCTACGAGTGTGGTCCCAAAATTAGCCGAGCTAGCAAAGAAAACACAACAAATTTGGCAAACAATTTTCTTTATTTCTCAACATAATCTCGTTTTAGCTCGATACACTTTTTCCAGCGTTTCTCAAAAGCTACGATAATCTGTTTATATAGCGTGATCCATTTCGAGGTTCCCTACTTTTTTAAAGAAAAAAAAACGCAGAAAATTCAAATTGAATGGGGAATGTTTATTATCATTTGAAAGAACATTCATTGGCATTTATTTTTTGAACATCATGTCTATCAAATGTTGGCCGCGGCTACGTCTCAGATGTTCCATCCGTTGAGTCCAATTTTCGATGACTCGTTCGAGCATTTCGACTGGTAACTGGCGAATGACACGCGTGATGTTTTGCTCCAAGGCCTGAATCGAAGCGGGTTTGTCCGCATAAACTTTAGACTTTCCCATATTCCCACAGGAAAAAGTCTAACGGTGTGATATCACATGATCTTGGTGGCCAATCGACCGGCCCAAAACGTGAAATTCTCTGCTCACCGAAGTGTTCTCTCAATAAATCCATTGATTGATGCGATGTATGGTAAGTGGCGCCGTTTTGTTGAAACCAAAGGTCGCCGAGATCACGAGCTTCAATTTCAGGCATCAAATAGTCGGTTATCATGGCACGATAACGGTCGCCATTGACGGTTACGTTCTCACCGGCATCATTTTTGAAGAAATATGGACTGATGATTCCACCGGCCCACAAACCACACCAAACTGTTGTTTTTTCTGGATGAAGTGGCAGCTTTTGAATCTCTTCAGGTTGCTCTTCGTCCCAAATGCGGCAATTTGGCTTGTTTACATATCCATTGAGCCAGAAATGGACCTCATCGCTGAACAAAATTTGGCTCGAAAACGTCGGATCTTCTTGGAACTTTTCAAGAGCCCATAGAGCGAAGTGATGTCGCTTGGGAAGGTCGGGCGGCTTCAGTTCTTGCACAAGCTGTATTTTGTATGCTTTAAATTTAAGATCTCGACGTAAAATGCGCCAAGGCGTTCCATACGTCAGTCCGAGTTGCTGCGAACGGCGCCGAATCGACTCTCCACGGTCTTCTTCACTGCGTGCAGGTCGACCGAATAGGTCGAATATTATCCAATAATGAATGCTGGGTCTCAAGATGGGTGATGGTGTTGCGAATAGTACGCTCAGTAGGCCGACTATGTTGACCATAAGTTGAGCGAAGTGCACGAAACACATTCCACACAGAACGTGAATTTTCGTAATAAAGTTGAACGATTTGTAAACGTTGTTCAGGCGTAAGTCTTTCCATGATGAAATGTCAAACAATACTTAACAAAAATAACATGACAGCATGACACGACTCACACGTGATCTGTCAAAAAATGGCTATTGAAAAAAGTATCTCTACTTGGATCACCCGTTAGTAAGAACTGTCTAGCACCATTTTTTCCAGTTTGGAAACAAAAAATAATCCAGGGGAGCTAAATCTGGCGGAAGCAATTCGAACTTTAATTCATTGATGTTGGCCATCGCAATAGTGGATATGTGAACTGGTGCATTGTCTGGATTGTAAGAAAACGCGGCACCCATCTGGCGCACAGTTTTCTCATCATCAAATGTTCCGTCAATATGAGAGGTATATCACCTTTTTAAATGCTTATGACTTCAGCTGGCTCACGAACCGGTCATCCAATACCATTTTGTGGATTTTTTACTAGTTGTAAACGAAGGAGCATACTCCTCCCCAAAGTAGAATCTAGCACGGTTTTAATATTGGTTGGACTGAGACCTTTCAAAAGAAAGTATTACATTACATATCGGTGACCAATTTTATCCATGTTTTTCGTGGCGCCTTGAAACTTGAAACATGTACATATTTTAAAAGGTTGCCAATTTTCAAGAATGTAATTTTTTTAAAATACTACTACCGCCACACTATGGGCGAAAATAGGAAAATGTGGCCAAAATGCTGTAAAATCTACAAAAATGCTTGGATTTGATGAAATTTTGAATGAAGGCAAATAACATACCCGTTATTCACATGTAGTATTATTTTTTCATTTTTAAAAATTTTTGTTTTATTTTTATTTTTTTTTTTTTTATTTTTATTTTTATTTTTTTTTTTTATTTTTATTTTTTTTTTATTTTAATTTTTAAAATTGTAATAGTTTTTAAAAAACTAAACAAAAACAAACCAATTGAAGAATGCGCAATCATTATATTTTGTATTATCTTATCGTAAAGTCTGATCGGTCATGAATAAAATGAGACCATTCGCAAGAAAATCGATGCATAATTTAAAAAGTTATAGATAATGAAGCAAGTCAATTAAATTTGAAAATAAGATATAGCGCCCAAAGTGCACCAAAGGCGCAGGTGAAATATTTACCGAATACTACAGAACATCTCAACGAAGACTCTAAAAAATTTGTAGTTATATGAAATGTAATGTACAATTTTTTTCTGTCAACAAAAGGGCTGTATTTCCATGTAAATTTTAACAACGAAAACAAATACAAATTTCAAGCGTCTTTATATGTTTTCATACCTCATTAATAGACTTCGGATTTTTGTATATCTCTCATTTTTCATCCCATTTGAACCAATTTTTCATCCGATTTGCCGCCTTCATGATTTACAGACCCTTCATAGTATAAAGAGTCCAATATTTTATTAACAGGTACATACCCTATAACGGGATTTCCAATAGGGATGATATGATTTTGAAGTGCCGTTTCGGCCATTTGTAATATATCATGATCTGTCGTTTGTTTTTCATTGTATTCAGTAGTGTTTAAAATTTTATCATGGATAGATATACGCAGAACAACGTTTACAAATTATTCAGTTTTTTTTATCAAAATAATCGTTCTCCAATTACAACTTTTCGTGCGCTAAGTCAATTTTTTTAAAAAATCACTTTCCATCAATCAAAAAAAACACTTTCCAGTCGACCTACGACCTTGACACCCATGAGCAACATTTTAGCTCTCGTTAAGAGCTATCCTTTTGCCATTGACCGATTGCGGCTACGTGCCACACAGCAAATGAAACAATTGAATTGTTGCGAGAAAAGTTTGGAGATTCGATTATTTCAAGAAATTGTGATATTGAATGGCCTCCAAGAAGTTGTGATTTAACACCATTAGACTATTTCTTGTGGGGTTATTTGAAGTCATTGGTCTTTCGAAATAGACCAGACTCTCTTCAAGCTTTACAAGTCAATGTTGAACGTGCCATTCATGACATACGATTTGTTTTAGTGGGAAAAAGTGCTCGCAAAATTGGCTTCATCGAATTCGTTCCAGCAGAAGAAGTCGTGGAGGCAATTTGAATGACGTTTTATTTAGAACTTAATTGTATCGATTGTACTTCACATTAACTAAAAAACTTTTGAATTTCCTAAACAATAAGTGTGTAATATTTTTTCAAAGAAAATCATATCACCCTTATGGTAAACTCCTCCTCTCTCAAATCTGATATTCCGTTCAAAAGTTATGTCAACTTCAAAATAGCTACATTTGTATAAAACAAGTAAGAAAGTTTAGTCGGGTAAACCGACTAATGAATCCACTCACCTTGAGTCCCAAAAAAATATTAGTAAATGTATTTATTTTTTTTTTCATTTTATTTAAATTATTATCAAATTAAATTGCATTTTATAACTTTAAAGTACGAGTATGTACTGGTACTTTTGGTACAAAATGGTCCATTTGTGTGGGAGGTACCAAAAGGGGCGTGCCAATTACGGCCACTTTCCTCTAGACTCTAGGTACTATAAAAGCATTGCACTGTACGAAATTTTAAGTATTTGTTTGCACTGGTATTAAAGTTTAAAGGTGTTAACTTTTGTTACAAAAAGGTCCATTTGTGTCGGCGGTACCAAAAGGGGCGTGGCAATTTTTCACTGTATTGTAGGTACTATTAAACCACTACACTGTACAATGTTTCAAGTCTTTGTATGCACTGGTAATAAATTTATAAACTATTAACTTTTGGTTCAAAATTGTCTATTTGTATGGGAGGTACCAAAAGGGCGCGCTATCTTCGCCCATTTTTCTCGAGGTAATAGCGACTATTAAACTAATACTATGTGTAGAATTTTAGAGGATTCAAATAAGTAGTATAGAAGTTATTAAATAGTCAATATTTCACTAAATGTTAACCCTTTTTAGGGGAGGTACTAGAAGGAGTGGACCAATGTGGCCCATCATCGAACATAGCCGAAGATAGAAGAAAATATTACCACATACCAAATTTGAAGTCAATCGGTTACTCCTTTCTAGAGCTATAGTGCGCACCAGCCAGCAGACAGACAGACGGACGGACATTTCTCATTCGACTTAAAATGACCCAAAACGGATATCCGCCGAACATACTTGGGGTCTTTGGTCACTCCTTCGATGTGGTACACTTCTCTAGAGCGGGACTTGGTCCAGTAAAATGCGAGACAATATAATCATATTCAATAGCATATCTGATGGACCAATCCACGTGGCAATAAAGAGGATAAATCTAATCTGCAATGGATTTACCCAAGAGAATTTTTGTTTTGAAATTTAAAAAATAAAACTTAAACAAATTTAAGAATATTTTTAAAAAATTGTATAAAATATGTCTTAAAATTATCTCTTACATTGCTTAACAATTGCACAATTTCCATTAGATGCGATCCGATTAGTTTTTCGAAAAATCTTCTGAAGTAATTTTAAGACATTTTCAAAAGTCAAAATCCCCATCAAAATTACCAATTAAAATATTTTAAACATAACATTCACAAAAAATAGTAAACCGATTATTGAATGTACTCACGGTCGCCTGGGGAGCAGCGGCTCCCCGTGTGGGAATGACTGCTATAGATCATCAAGAAGTCTAATTGGAAGGGGGCTAGATCTAGAAAGTTGTGGCTGTATGCTCGTGGCATGGTGGACTTGACAATCGCAGTTACTGGCAAATTCGAAAACGTCCTCTGAGACATCCTACAGGTGGCTTTGAACAAATTAGCAAGAGGAGAAAAAATTTGTTCTTCTTACTAGCACGACTAAGGTCCCACCAGTGGATCTTCCTCGAATAAATGGAACAGATGTAGCCGTTTTCTGAAAAATGTCTAGGAATAATTCTAGATAGGAAACTGTTATTAAGACTTAACGTACTGGAACGTGTAAGGAAGGCCAACGTCGCCTTATATTCCTACAGGAAGGCCAACATCGCCATATATTCCTACACGAAGGCTGTAGGGTCGCGGTGGGGCCTCTATCCTAAAATCGTCCATTGGATATATACATCAGTAGTTCGTGGTAGTAGTTCCATCACTATGATACCAGCCAATGATAAATGGTTTGTCAGAATTCCAGGTACACGCAAAGAAAAAATTGGTTTCTGCGAAACGAAATATTAGACAACTACAATTC
This sequence comes from Eudasyphora cyanicolor, assembly GCA_963930755.1. Lineage (NCBI taxonomy): Eukaryota > Metazoa > Arthropoda > Insecta > Diptera > Muscidae > Eudasyphora > Eudasyphora cyanicolor. The sequence goes on from OZ005735.1 coordinate 167,006,535, forward strand.
TCGAATTGTTGTTGTCTACAATTTCGTTTCGCTGAAACTAATTCCTTTCTTTGCGTGAAATAAAAGCCATCTCCACTTCTAAAACCAGTAAGGAAAGACAGAAAGTCGGGCGGGGCCAACTATATAATACCCTGCACCTCCCTAACAATGCGATAAGGCTCATTGCGATAATAATTTGGAATAATTGGTAAATGGGTAAGAACATATATATGTGGATATATCTAATTCTGAACCGATAATCGCTAAATTAAGCAATATTCGTTCCTAAATTGAGAAACATATTTCTGGAACATTTTAATGATCGGAAGTAAAGTACAACTTCTATAGCGCTTTGATACCAAATCAGGAGGAACATATATACGGATGTTATATATAAATCTGAACCGATTTTCCTTGAGTACTCATTCATGTAAAAAGACCTCTTTCTGTAGAATTTCGTACTGATCGGACATAAAATACAGTCTCTACATCGCTTACATGTCAAATCGGGGGTAACATATATATGGGGGCTATATCTAAATCTGAACCGATTTTCTCCGAATTTGGCTGTATTAATTCATGTAATAAGAAACCTCTTTCTGCCGAATTTCGTACTGATCGGATTAAAAATACACTTTTTACAGCGCTTACATGTAAAATCGGGGGTAACATATATATGGGGACTATATCTAAATCTGAACCGATTGTCTCCGAATTTGGCAGTATTCCTTCATGTAATAAGAAACCTCTCTCTGCCGAATTTCATACTGATTGGATATAAAATAAAGTTTTTACAGCGCTTACATGTAAAATCGGGGGTAACATATATATGGGGGCTATATCTAAATCTGAACCGATTTCTTCCAAATTTAACAGTGTTCATTAATATAATAAGAGACCTCTTTCTGCTGAATTTCATAGTGATTGGATATAAAATAAAGTTTTTACAGCGCTTACATGTCAAATCGGGGCTAACATATATATGGGGGCTTTATCCAAATCTGAACCGATTTTAACCAAATTAAATAGGGATCGTCCTTGGGCCAAAAAAAAGATAGGTGTAAAGTTTCGTCAAGATCGGGCCACAATAGCGACCTGTACTTTGATCACAAGAATACATCTACAGACGGACAGACAGACGGACATAGCTAACTCGACTCAGAAAGTGATTACAAGTCGATCGGTATAATAAACAATGGATCTATCTCTTCTCCTTTTGGGTGTTACAAACAAATGCACAAAGTCATAATACCCTGTACCACAGTGTGGTGTAGGGTATAAATATCGTTCGAAGATTGGTGCTTACTTAGGCCCTTATTCATAAAAAGTTAATGAAGGTTTGAAGAACGTTTTAACACTGCTAAAGCGTTCCTCAAACCTTCTTTAACTTATTATGAATAAGGCCCTTAGTCTTGATATAGCTCACAGACCTGTAGTGTCTATCAAACCGAAATAATGGCAATATCGGATGTCACCAAGACAGGCATTGTCATTTACTCGGACAGCCTGACTGCCATCAATTCACTGGAGGCCACATCTCTAAATTCACACACAGCCCTCGACTGCCGCAGACCTCTTAACAAGATGGCTGAGCAGTTCACCATACACCTCATATGGATGCCTGGGCATATGGATATCCCGGGGAACTGCAAAGTCAATGAACTTGCTGGAAAAGGCACGATATTACAAATTACATTACAATTTGCACATTTAGTGCACCACTATCCACATGCAAGATTTAGCTCAGTCAAGAGCAATCAAGCAGACCAACGAATGATTGACAGAAATCGGCACTTGTGGGGCAACTAGCTTTTCATACCCTACACCACACTGTGGTACAGGGTATTATAAGTTTGTTTCATGACAGATGTTTGTAACACCTGAAAATACTACAGGGTGGCTGATATGTATTGCAACCAACTTCAGGTTGCTATCATTTCTAAACCGCTAGTCTGATAGCTGACAGATTTATTTCAGTGACAGTTCATTTTATTGTTTTCAAGCTTACAAAAGCATTTTGATCTATTGCATTCAGAAATAAAGTTATTCGTGATGGAATTCAAGCGTGATAGTGTGATTGCTTTATATTTGGGTGGAAAAACACAAGTGGCTATCGTTAGAGCCCTCCAGCATTTAAATGTGAATAAATCTTTTGTTTCTCGTACCATTGCTCGTTACCGTGATACTGGCAGTGTTGCATCGCGTCCAAAAAGTGGACGAAAAAAAACGGTAACAACACCAGAAATTATCCGAAAAGTGAAGGCCAGATTTGATCGAAATCCACGCCGTAGAAAAATTTCTCGTGAGCTGAACATATCGCGAGAACGGATACAACACATATTAAAAAATGAGCTTGGACTAAAGCCATTGAAGTTTCAAAAAGTGCAAGAGCTCACCGATGCCCAAAAAAAGTTAGACTGGAAAGAGCCAAGGAGTCGTTTCGCTTGCACGAAAGTGGCCAGTTACCGAATTCGGTTTTCTCCGATGAGAAGCCATTCAAAATTGAGCAGTTTGTGAACAAACAAAATGATCGGGTTTATTTGCCAAGAAGGTCAGCTGAAAATTTACACCTTCGATTGGCCACCAGAACTCAAACGCCGCCGATGGTAATGGTGTGGGCCGCCGTAACGGCCGATGGTCGCTCCCCGCTCGTATTCATCGACCATGGGGTCAAAATAAATGCCGAATATTATCGGGAAAATGTCCTAAAGACAGTATTGAAGCCCTGGGCAGACAAACATTTCGGCCGCAGACCATGGACATTCCAACAGGACTCAGCATCATCGCACTCAGCACGTGTCAACCAAGAATGGCTTAAAAAGGAGGTTCCTCGCTTCATTTCTACCGCACAATGGCCACCAAGGTCTCCGGATTTCAATCCGTTGGACTTTTGCGCCTGGGGCATTTTAGAGAGTAAGGTTCGCTCTAAAAAATACCAAAGTATCGATCATCTCAAGACGGCGCTTCGCCGGGAATGGGCCAAAATACCGCAGAGCCACTTTCGTGCAGCGTGTGATGGCTTTGTCGGCCGTTTGAGAGCCATAATTCGTGCCAAAGGTGGCCAATTCGAACAAATCTAAACTGTTTCTAAAATTTCATGTTATTTCCGACATTTTTTGCTTTTGAACAATAAAATTTTAAAAAGAAATTAAAAAAATATAGCGCTTTGCTTTGTTGCATTACATATCAGCCACCCTGTATAGCTAGACCTAGACCTTAAAGTATACTGATCGACTTAGAATCACCACGTTTGTCCGTTCGTCTGTCCAGCTTAAGTTGTTCGTCGAGTACAGGTCGCAATTTCACTCCGATCGTTCTGAAATTTTGCAGTTTGGAGTCTTTCGCAGCTGGAAAGAACCCTATTGAATCGGTTCAGATTTAGATATAGCTCCATATTTATGTTTCGTCCGATTTGGCCATTTAGCCCTATAGTAGCTGTAGTTTAAAACCAATCGTTTTGAAATTTAACGCGGTAGAGTTTCTTGATCGAGAGATCACCATTGCCTAGTTTTAAGATAATCGGTTTAGATTTAGATATAGCTCCCATATATATGCTTCGTCCAATTTGGTCCTTTAGCCCTTTAGAAGCTGTAGTTTAAAACCAATCGTTTTGAGTTTATTAATCCATGGACCAACATTGCCGAATTTGGAAAATATCGGTTCAGATTTTGTTAGCAGAGGAGACGTACCAAATGTAAATTGTGTAAACAAATTTTAGTTGAGGTATACTCTGCACGGAGGAAAATCGCAATTTTTGATATGTTTGAATTCAAATAAAATATACTTGGAACCAAATTTTTTTAAATATTATATATTTTTGAACAAATATATTTTATTTGAAAATCAAGAAATTTTGTTTGGAACGCATATATTAATATATTACAACAAAATATATTTGCGAACTTACTGTCACAAATAAAATATGTGTTTACAAACAAACAAAGATATTGTTTAAGAATTTATCCAAATACATTATATTCAAAATAATTTTAAAACATTGTTGACTTCGGCAATTTTTAATTTAGCTTTTCCTAGATTTTGTGTTATACTTTATAGGTAAAAATGTCGTAAGCAGCATTTTCTTCTGTTTTACAGCACATTTATTTTTAATTTATAAATAGTCCAATTGTCAATCCATCAATTTGTCGTTACCCAAGATTATACGATTTAAATTTTAATATTATTTTTCAAACATATAAAATTTCTAAAAAATTAAACTTTAAATTTCTAAAAAAACTGAAGACTTTCCTTTAAATTTAGGCATTGCCAAAATACTTAAATACAAATTAGTCATTGTTTTGGAAATATTATTTCCAAATAAAAAAATATTGGGATGAAAACATAATTTTGTTTAGAACAACGTCCTTCTATTTGTGAGTGTCAAATATTATATATTTGGAGTGTACCCTAAACATATGTATGTTTCCAGCAGAATATGTTTGAAACAATATACTACAGAAGCGATTTTTTTGTAGCGTGTGGACATATCATTGTTATCCAATCTTACTAGAGTGCTGTAGGGTATCATATAGACGTCACCGCCCGAATTTAGCCCTTCCTTACTGGTTTTAATTGTGATTTTTAAGAATGACTTACATATTTTTTGCAGGAATTATAAAATTCCTTCATTCCAATTGCGAACCACCCTATAGCCATAATCCAATGATGCAAAAAAAAAAACACTCACACATAAATGTGCTAAAACTGTCTTCAAAACTGGATTTCGGTTAAAAACTTCGCTAAGAAGTCAAAACTTGTTGTTATTGTTGTTGTTCCTGGACGAATTTCATATGCCATTCAAGGTCGATCGGTCAACGGAATACTATTACAAAAGGAGAAGAAGGAAAATAAACGCCAAATACAAAAAAAAAAACAGATGATGGAAATTAATGAAATTTGGGTTGTACATAATAAGGCAGAATAGAAATCGTTGCAAGTAAAAGGCTTCGGCGGTTCATAGTAGGAACTTACGAAGGAAGGGAGAATGCCTGCCAGCTTAATCATAAAATTTAAATTGGCGACGAACGACCTGATTGCAAAAAAACGCACGATTGGCGACTTATGCTCAACGACAGAATTATTATGTTGTATAAAAATAAAAATAAATATTGTCATAATTTGTTTAAATTTAAATTTCCGGTAAATTTAAATAGACTACTACACTTAGGCAGACATCATTCGTTTGGTATGTCTGTCCGTCCATCTGTTTGTCTGACAGTATTTTCACTTTGACAACACATTTCTGTGTGTGGAGAGGGACTTTTTCATTTATATTTCTATCTCCAGCTCCAGGTCCTCCTACATCGTGTGGTGTTATTATTGTGTGCCATTTTTTTTTGTTGCCTTTCGAAGCAAGATTTCTATTTGTGACTTTATCAATTTCATTTTGCGCTGCCTTGAATTTGTTGTATTGCTGTGGCCTCTGTGAATATAATGACAACAACAAAATATGGAGGAGATTATTTGTTCGATCCACGGCAACAAAAGCTGCAGCACAACATGACACTGACAATATTGCTTCAGGATGATGTTCCAATATTCCAAAAGAACCAACAAAGTCGAAGGTGGAGTCGATGTTGGATGATGAGAGAAGTTTCAAGCACATATACTATAATATTCCTATTCATGTGTCTGATGAATTCGTCCCTCCTCTCCGTATAAAGACATTGTTATTGGAAATTATTTGTTTATAGAGGAAGAATACACCGACGAATATGTGAAATAATGCAGTATCATGTACAAATTCAATAGTAAATTGAACTCTATAGTTGTCCCATATTTGGGGCTTGAGAATATTAAGAAGTTGCAATCAGCATTTGCAGTACATTTCAAAATGGTTGGCCATCTAGGGACAAAATTTTGTACTATATTCAGAATATGCTGTAAAACGATCGTGAATCAGACAGACTTTGTATTTCAAAAAACAAAAAACGATCGTAAATTAGACGGACTTTGTATTTCACAAATGTAAGTAAAAATAAATTTATAATATAGTCAACAAGGACACAAACCAACACGCATAATGAGGCTTGATTTTGGCGCCACATTCATGTGACAATGTTATTACAGCAACTTTCCGACTATATCATTAATATTAAGTACATTTTCTTAATTTGAATTAACAAATGTACTTATTTTAAAGAAAGGAAGATCTGGCAACAATATTTACATTAATGACAAAAAACAAGTAAGTAAGTTCAGTCGGGTAAACCGACTTATGAATCCCCTCACCTTGAGTCTCAAAAAATATTCGTAAATTTATTTATTTTTTGTTTTATTTAAATTATTATCGATTTAAATTGCATTTAATAAAGCTAAAGTAAGTACTGATATTAAAGTTCAAAGCTGTTTACTTTTGGTACCAAATGGTCCATTTGTATGAGAGGTACCAAAATGGGCGTCCCAATAACGGTCACTTTTCTTTGGACTCTATGTACTATAAAAGCATTACACTGTACAAAATTTCAAGTCTTTGTATGTACTGGTAATAAAGTTATAAGCTATTAACATTTGGTTCAAAATTGTCCATTAGTGTGGGAGGTTCCAAAAGGGGTGGGCCAATAACGCTCTAGGTACTATAAAAGCATTACACTGTACAAAATTTCAAGCACTGCTATTAAATTTATAAGCTGGTAACTTTTGGTACAAAATGGTCCATTTGTGTGGGAGATACCAAAAGGATCGTGGTAGAAATGCCCATTTTTCACTGTATTGTATGTACTATTAAATCATTACACTGTACAAAATTTCAAGTCTTTGTATGTACTGGTAATAAAGTTATAAGCTATTAACATTTGGTTCAAAATTGTCCATTAGTGAGGTATGTACCAAAAGGGGCGTGCCAACTTCGCCTATTTTTCTCGAGGTAATAGTGACTAATATACTACTACTATGTGTAGAATTTCAGAGGATTCAAATAAGTAGTATAGAAGTTATTAAATAATCAATATTTCGCTAAGTGTTAACCCTTTGTGGAGGTGGTTCTAGAAGGAGTGGACCAATATGGCAGATCTTCGAACTTAGCCAGAGATAGAAGAAAATATATCCACATACCAAATTTGAAGTCAATTGGTTACTACTTTCGAGAGTTATCGTGCGCACCAGCCAGCAGACAGACGGACGGACGGACATTGCTCATTTGACTTAAAATGACCCAAACCGGATATCCGCCGAACATATTAGTAGGGTTAGGTCACTCCTTCGATGTGTTACACTTTTGGTTCATAGCAAATGATATATACCCCCGTCACACTACAGTGAGGGTATAATAAATTTATAATATAGTCAGCAAGGACACAAACCAACACGCATAATGAGGCTTGATGTTGGCGCCACCTTCATGTGACAATGTTATTACAGCAACTTTCCGACTGTATCATTAATATTAAGTACATTTACTTAATTTGAATTAACAAATGTACTTATTTTAGGGAAAGGAAGATCTGGCAAAAATATTTACATTAATGACATTCTCAGTTTTGAAATTGGTCCATTGTTAATATTTATTGTGTATTCCTATTTGTATTAGTTCGGGAATAACAATGGCAACCCCCGACTCTTTTAAAGATTGTCCTTCTGGGGTTAATATTTATAAGCGACAGTGTCATGTACTACACACAAGGCCTCATCATCATCATGCTCCTAGTTTATTTTACATCAAATACACCAAACTTTTTAATAAGTTTACTCTACTTACTTCTATGTTGTCCTCGTCAGGGCCTTCCCAGCCCCTTCTCAACCATTGACGATTGTTGGCTGGTAGCTGGTTTTCTCGGTAAATAAACATAGAATCAGTAGTCCGTTCAGGAGAAAAAAAAAATTTAAATACAACACAAATTTTCAATTAAATCTGCTGAACTTTAAACGAGAGAGGGAAAATGCAAAATTAATGAAGCAACCAAATGGCTGCCAGAGGTCTAAACCAAATGTCGATATGTTTTTCGGTTTTTTTTTTTTTTCATTTTTACTTTTTGTCTGTGGGAGGTGGTGGTACTTTAAAAAGTACTTAAGGTCCACTACTCAGTTTTGCATGGCAATTTGGAAATCTAGGATCTTTGTTCATGAAATACTGTTAAAAATTTGATATATGTGTATTCATATTTAGAATAGAGAATAAATATACGATATATATGGGCAATTCCAAGACAGAAAGGACAGGTTTCAAAAAAAATGTGAGTTTTAATGTTTCCCATTTGTACAGCCATGGTAATAAATATACTACCACAAGTCAATGTTGCTCTAAAAAGTCACCTATGCGCAAAAATGCAACTTTGTTTGTTAATATTTCTTTATTTACCTACAAGATAAATTCCATCGGTTACATTGAACTTTTGAATGATGTCCTTATCTCCTTTTTGGACGATATTTATGAGTCGTCGATTATTTTTCAACAAGATTAAGCCCGAATACATAAAGCTAAAATTGTGACGGACTGGTTTAACACCAAAAATATACCACTGCTGCGATGACCTGCGTTAAGTATAGATCTAAATCCGATCGAAAACGTCCTGGGGAATATGGCAAATCAAATTTATGACAATTGGCGGCAATTCTCCAATCTAGGAGACCTCCGAGCAGCGATAAATAAAACTTGGAGTGGAATACCCACATCACTGCTTACAAACTTAATTTATTGCATATCATAATGACTTAAAGAAGTAATTATGGTGTCTGGCGCTAATACTTATTATAAGACAAATTATGTTTTCTAAAAAAAATGTATTGTTTCAAAATTGTTTGGTCTAAATTAATTTGGAAGTATATATTTTACCAATGAAGTACTTTTCATTTTTCTTTTAAAATTCGGATACTTTTAATAAATTGAAATGTCAACACATGTTTTGGTTAACAAATCATTTAAGAACAATCTTCCAATAAAAAGTTTTTCCAAAATATAAAAACACAATTGCATCGTCCTTTTTTTATGTGGAAGTATAATTATTACCATGGGTGTATCCCCTCACCTTAGAGAGGAGGGTATATATCATTTGCTACGAGCCAAAAGTGTAACACAACGAAGGAGTGACCTAAGACCCTAAATATGTTCGGCGGAAATCCGGTTTGGGTCATTCTAAGTCATTTGAGCTTTGTCCGCTCGTCCGTCTGTCTATCTGTGTGTCTGTCTGCGGGCTGGTGCGCACGATAACTCTCGAAAGGAGTAACCAATTGGTCCAGAGGAAAGTGGGTGTTATTGATACGCCCCTTTTGGTACCTCCCACACAAATGGACCATTTTGTACCAAAAGTACCAGCTTATAACTTTGATACGAGTGCATACAAATACTAGAAATTTTGTACAGTATAATGCTTTTATAGTACCTAGAGTCCAGAGAAAAATGTGCATTATTGACACGCCCCTTTTGCTACCTCCCACACCAATGAACCTTTGTGTACCAAAAGTTAAAAGCTTTTAACTTAAAGAGCAGTGCATATAGATAAATACTTGAAAGTTTGTACAGTGTAATGCGTTTATAGTACCAAGAGTCCACAGAAAAGAGGGCATTATTGGCACGCTCCTTTTGGTACCTCCCACACAAATGGACCATTTTGTACCAAAAGGTAACAGATTTGAACTTTAATACCAGTACATACTTTAAAGTTATTAAATGCAATTTAAAATGATAATAATTTATTTTAAAAAAAAGTACGAATATTTTTTGGGACTTAAGGTGAGGGGATTCAGAAGTCGGTTTATCCGATTGAACTTTTTTACTTGCTTGAATTACATTTGGAATTCTTTGAAACAACAAATAGAAGTTTTCGAATTCCTAATAAAATATTTTGAATTCCTAATAAAATATTTTGAATTCCTAATAAAATATTTTAAATTCCAAATAAAATATTTTGAATTCCTAATAAAATATTTTAAATTCCAAATATCAAATAGAATATTTAGAATTTACAATCGACTATTTATCCCCTCACCTAAGAGAGGAGGGTATATATCATTTGCTGCGAACCAAAAGTGCAACACATCGAAGGAGTGACCTAAGTCCCTAATTATGTTCGGCGGATATCCGTTTTGGGCCACTTAAGTCGAATGAGAAATGTACGTCCGTCTGTCTGTCTGTCTGCTGGCTGGTGCACAATATAACTCTCCAAAGGAGTAATCGATTGACTCCAAATTTGGTATGTGGTAATATTTTCTTCTATCTCCGGCTAAGTTCGAAGATGGGCCATATTAGTCCACTCCTTCTAGTACCTTCCCCACAAAGGGTTAACATTTAGTGAAATATTTATTATTTTATAACTTCTATACTACTTATTTAAATCCTCTGAAATTCTACACATAGTATTAGCTTATCAGTCACTATTACCTCGACCCTTTTGGTACCTCCCACACAAATTGACCATTTTGTACCAAAGTTAACGGCTTTGAACTTTATTACCAGTGCATACAAAGACTTGAAATTGTGTACAGTGTAATGGTTTATTAGTACCTACAATACAGTGAAAAATGGGCATTATTGCCACGCTCCTTTTGGTACCTCCCACACAAATGGACCATTTTGTACCAAAAGTACACAGCTTTTGACTTTAATACCAGTGCATACAAATACGTGAAATTTTGTACAGTGTAATACTTTTATAGTACCTAGAGTCCAGAGAAAAGTGACCGTTATTGGGACGCCCCTTTTGGTACCTCTCACACAAATGGACGATTTTGTACCAAAAGTACACAGCTTTTAACTTTAATAGCAGTACATGCTTTAAAGTTATTAAATGCAATTTAACTTTATAATAATTTAAAAAACATAAATAAAACTAATATTTTTTGGAGACTCAAGGTGAGGGGATTCATTTGTCGGTTTACCCGACTGAACTTTCTTACTTGTTATACCCTCACTTTAGTGTGACGAGGGTATATATCATTTGCTACGAAAAAAAAGTGTAACACATCGAAGGAATGATCTAAGACCCTAAGTATGTTCGGCGTATATTCGTTTTGGGTCATTTTAAGTCGAATGAGCAATGTCCGTCCGTCCGTCTGTCTGTCTGTCTATCTGTCTGTCTGTCTGTCTGTCTGTCTGTCTGTCTGTCTGTCTGTGTGTCTGTCTGTCTGCTGGCTGGTGCGCACGATAACTCTCGAAAGGAGTAACCGATTGACTTCAAATTTGGTACGTGGTAATATTTTTTTCTATCTCCGGCTAAGTTCGAAGATGGGCCATATTGGTCCACTCCTTCTAGTACCTCCCCCACAAAGTGTTAAAATGTTGTGAAATATTGAATCTTTAATAACTGCTATACTACTTATTGGAATCTTCTGAAATTCCACACATAGCATTAGTTTATTAGTCGCTATCAACTCAAGAAAAATAGGCCCTGTTGATACGCCCCTTTTGGTACCTCCCACACCATATGCACCATTTTGCACCAAAAGTTAACAGCTTATAACATTAATTCCAGTGCATAAAAATACTTGAAATTTTGTACAGTGTAATGCTTTCATAGTGCCTACAGTGTAGTGAAAAATGGGTGTCATATTCACGCCCCTTTTGGTACCTCTTACACAAAGGTACCATTTTGCACCAAAAGATAACAGCTTATAACATTAATACCAGTGTATAAAAGCACTTGAAATTTTGTACAGTGTAATGCTTTTATAGTGTCTTTTGCACTGTGAAAAATGGGCGCTATTGCCACGCCACTTTTTGTACCTCCCACACAAAGGTACCATTTTGCACAAAAAGTTAAGAGCTCACAGCATGAGTACCAATGCACGGAAATGCAACAACATTTTGCACAGTGTAACGCTTTTGAAGTCCCTATAGCCGTGTAAAAAATGGCCGTTATAACCACGCCCCTTTTTGTACCTCCCACACAAAATGGCCAAATCATACCAAATTTAATATCTCATAACGTTAATATACCAGTGCAAAAAACGCTTATAATTCGGCGCAGTGCAATGTATTTAAAGAATCTACTATTCAGAGAAAAATAGGTGTATTTGTTAAAAACATTCTGGTACCTCCCATACAAATTGACAGAATAATTCGTTTAATATTCCATATTACATTACTCACAAAGTGAGGGTATACCTTAGTCGGTTTACCCGACTGAAACTTTCTTACTTGTTTTTTCTATCTCCGGCTAAGTTCGAAGGTGGACCATATTGGTCCACTCCTTCTAGTGCCTCCCCCACAAAAGTTTAACTTTTAGTGAAATATTGATTCTTTATTAAATGCTTTCTTATTATATTAATTGCAACTGACTTATTAAGTTTCAATTCAAGTGCTTGAAATGTCAAACAGATATTTCGAATTTCGTCGACCTTTTTTGAATTTCAAATGAACTTTTTGAAATTCGTTGAATTCTTATTTGAATTAGAATTGAAAATAAGTATATATTCTACTGAAATTCGAAGATCATCAATTGAAATTTCTATTTTCTATATGAAATTCAAAATACGTCAATTGAAATTGGAGACTGAGAGTCAAAATATTTTTATTAATACGAGTATATGGAAAACGGAAATCTTTTACTTAAATTCCAAAAATTCTATTTGAAATTCAAGGAATTTAATATATTTCAATTTGAAGGATTTGAAATTCAAGGGATTCTATATATAGTTCAATTTAAAGAATTCGGGAATTCTTTGAATTTCAAATAAATCACTTAGAATTTCAAATGGAATATTTTGAATGGGATTTTTTTATTTTTTCTATTTGTTTGATTTTTCCAATTGTAACTGACTTATTTTGAATTTCAATTCAAGTGCTTGAAATTTTAAACAGAAATTTTGAATTTCGTTGACCTTTTTTGAATTTCGTTGAACATTTATGAATTTTTTGGAATTCGTAGGTTCTTATTTGAAATTTAATTGAAAATACATATATTTTCTATTGAAATTCGAAGATCATCAATTGAAATGCAAAATTTCTATATGAAATTAAAAATACCTCAATTGAAATTGGAGACAAGAAAACTGAAATTCAAAAATAATTCCACCCAAATTCAAAAACTTTGAATTAAAGTTCGAAACTCTTCAAAAGAAATTCCAAAAACTCTATTTGAAATTCTTTGATTTTCAAATAGATTTTTTAAAAGTTGTTTATTTTTCAATCGAAATTCGAAGACGAAGAATTGAATTTTTAAAATTATGAGATTTCAAATTTAAAATATTTTAATGGAAATTGGAGGCAAGAATAATAAAATTCAAAATAATTCGAAAAATTTGACTTGAAATTCGAAACTCTTCAACTGAAATTCAAAAATTTCAGTTTCAAAAAGTTATTTTAAAATTTATTAACATTTGGAATTACAATTGGAATTCTTTAAATTTTAAAATGAAACCTTTTGAATTCCAATGGAACCTTTTGAATTTCAAATGGAATATTTTTTATATAGTTTTTTTTTTTAATTTCAATACACTTATTTTGAATATTAATTCAGGTATTTTTTGCAAACAAACAGTTTGAATTTCAGTTGAACTCTTTTGTATTTTAAATGGATTTTTTAATTGATTTGAAAATAAATAAATTGTTCTTTCCTTAACCATTTTCAATTGAAATGGTAAAAACATAAATTTAAAAAAAAATCAATTGAAATTGAAAAATTCCATTTAAAACTCAGAAATTCCATTCCATTCCATTTGAAATTCAGAAATTCTATTTGAAATTCAGAAATTCTATTTGAAATTAGAGCCAAAAAAAATTAAATTCAAAAGAAATTAATTGAAAATCTAAATCTAAAAATATCAATTGAAATTCCAAAATTTTATTTGAAATTCAAAATATATATCAACTGGAATTAGAATCGTGGCAATTGAATTTAAAAGCCATGAATTTAAATTTTCACAAATTGCGTTCGAAATTTTAATCAAAGTTTAAAAAAAATTAAATTGAAATTAAAAAAAACTCAATTGAAATTAAAAAAAAATCTATTGAAATTCCAAAAAATCTTTTTTAAAAGAAGTGTTTACGTTTTTGAATTTTAAATAAAATCTTTTGAATTTCAAATGATTTTTTTTAGAAGATTTGAACTTTAAATGAGAATTAAAAAAATTCACAAATTGCGTTTGAAATTTAAATCAAAATTTAAACAAAAAAATCAATTGAAATTAAGGAAAATACTATTGAAATTCCAAAAAAACTGTTTAAAAAGAAGTGTTTACGTTTTTGAATTTTAAATAAATAATTTTTTTATAAGATTTGAACTTCAATTAAAGCTTTTTTAATTTAGCTTTTTGAATTTTCGAAATTCCATTTAAATTATTTTTGAAATTTCAAAAAATAAATTTGATATTCAAATCAATTCAATTGAAATTAAAAAAATCCTATTTAAATTACAAAAAAATCTGCAATAGGAATTAATATCAACTGAAACTCAATGAATCTATGCATTTCAAAAAATCTACATATTTGGAATTCAAAATACATTAATTGTAATTTCGAAACAAATTAATGGAAATTCAAGAAATTCTTTTTGAATTTCAAACCTAGTCAATTGGAATTCCCGAAACAAAAATAAAATAAAATAGAATATTTTGAATTTGAAATAGATTTTTCTTTAGTTTCAAATGATTTATTTTGAATTTTTGAAAGTCAGATTACTTTATTTTTGTATTTCAAATGGATTTATTTGCAATTGAATTGCAAATTGAATACTGAATATAAATATATACTTTACTACACCACTGTACAACAGAAATTCAAAAGACATCAATTGAACTTCAACGATACCATTAAAAATTTTATATATTTCTTTAAATTAATTTGACATATTTTGGGCATAAATTGAAGTTTTTTAAAATTTTATTTTTTTTTATTTAATTATTTGTCGATCATTTCAAACGAAAATTTTGAAATGAGATTATTTTTTGTCGACTATTAAAAAAAGTGAGTGTAAGACACAATTATTGAAATGTAGTGCATCATTAGAGAATTCTATGCCGACCGTTGTCTATCGACGGCTACTTTTTTCAGCAGAGAGAGAGAGATAGATGTAGTTTGTAATTCACTGAAATAATTGATATAAAAACGAAAAATAAGAAAAACTGTTTAGTGGCAGACAAACATACATACATTTCTTCTTCGTTAAAGTCACGTCTCTGTAGTGGAGTGGAAGACACACGTTTTTTTAGTTTTCCTCTTTTTTTGCTGATTTTTGTTTTTGTAGAAAAAAAAACTCCAAATTGCAGGAAAGTTGAAATGAGAGGAGTGGAACGGACGAGTGAGAGACAGGAGCTGCGGGAAAGAAGATATGCTTGTGTACATTTGAAAGTTAGAAGGGGTCGGTCGGCCACCGTTCAAAATTTTCTCTTAATGAGAAATTGAGAAATTAACAAAAAAAACTGAAACAATTTTCGATGTATGTCACCAAGTGGTTGCACAGTTTTCATATCCACAGTAACACTAAAAGTTCTGAAGTTCTGCAACCTGAGGTTAGTTTTTGGTTCAACATACAAATTATGTTCATCCACTTTCTAAGACTCTACATTTTTTATATTGCCTAAAAGTTTCTTTTTTAGGTTGTTTGGTTATTACACCGATTTTTTTCTTAACCCACTTTAATGTCAATGAGAGCATCTAACTGAACTAAGCCAGAACTATGTAGTAAAAGTCAATGCCGATGATGATGATGATGATTAGATCTGTTTCTATTCCGCCGGGACTACTCATTTACCATTACAAACAGAATACAAATACATAGTAATGCTTGATAGGCTCCATATAGTCTTGATTGCCTATAGAACTACACCATTTTCTATGGTAATTCAAAAAGAATCAATTCAATTCTAAATAAGACCAATTCAAATTCAAAAATGTCATTTGAAATTAAAAAAACTTCCAAAATTCGACATGGATTAAAATTAATATTCACTAAAAGTTAGCTGAAATTCGAAATTACACCATTTTTAACTCCAAATAGAAAAAAAATCAATTAAAATTCAAGATTTCTTTTGAAATTCAAAAAACATCGTTTGGAATTCAATATTTCTATTTGAACTTCAAAATACTTCATCTGAAATTGTAAAATTTTATTTTTAAATCGAAATTTTGCATTTGCAATTCAATATAGCTATATCAATTGAAAATTTAAAATAAGTCAATTGAAATTCAAAAAAAATTATATTTGAAATTAAAAACACACCAATTGAAATTCAAAGTGTTCCATTTGAAATTCAACAGACATTTTTTAACATGCAATAGATGAGTTTTGAATTCAAATGGATCTTTATGATATCAATTGATTTAAATTGAATTTTATTTCATTTGAAATAAAAAAGTCATTCAAAATACCTTTTGAAATTCAAAAGACGTCAGTTGATTTATCCTATTTTCAACTGCAATTCGAAAAAAAAAATCAGTTGAAATTCAAATATTCCGTATTAAATTCAAAAAACATTACATGCAATTTAATATTTCTATTTGAAATTCAATATAAATCAACTGAAATTCCAAAATTTCATTTTAATTCCGAAATTTTACATTTTCAATTCAATATATATCAATTGAAATTTAAAATAGGTCATTTGAAATTTAAATTATTCCATTTGGGATACAAAACTCATCAATTGAAATTCAAAGTTTTCCATTTGAAATTCAATTGATGTTTTTTTGCACATTCAATTGATGAGTTTGGAATTCAAGTGAAATTTTTTGAAGTTCTATTGAATAATTTTGAGTTTTAAATGACAAGTTTTGAATTTCGGCTGCAGATTTCTGAATTTCATATGGAAATTTTTAAATTTCAATTGATTTATTTTAAATCAGAAATGGATTTTTTGAAATTCAATCATAATTTTAAATTTGAAAAAGGTCAATTAACATTCATAAATTTCATTTGAAAAAAAAAACAACCAAAATACCTTTTGGAATTCAAATGACATCAAATGAAATTATACTTGAATTGAAATTCAAAATTACACTATTCTTAACCGTAATTCGAAAAAAAATCAAATATTCCGTTTGAAAATCAAAATACATCAGTTGCAATTCGATATTTCTGTTTGAAATTTAAATTACATCAACTAAAATTCTAATATTTTATTTTTAAATCAATATTTTCCATTTACAATTGAATATATATTAATTGAAATTTAAAATAGGTCATTTGAAATTCAAATAATTCCATTTTATATACAAAACTCATCAATTGAAATTTAAAATATTTAATTTTAATTTGAAACTCTACAATTGAACTTGAAAAAATATCAATTGAATTTTAAATGGAAAACTTTGAATTTCAATTGATGTGTTTGGAAACCCAAATGGATTTTTTTTAAATTAAAATGACCTATTTTAAATTTCAATTGATATATTTTGAATTGCAAATGAAAAGTTTTGAATTAAAAATAAAATATTTGAATATCAGGTGAAGTATTTTAAATTTCAAGTAGAAATATTAAATTGCAACTGATTTTGTTTTTAATTTCAAACGGAATCTTTGAATTCTAATTTATTTTTTTCGAATTACAATTGAATATGGAGTAATTTCGAATTTCAATTCACGTATTTTGAATTTGATACATACAATTATTTATTTATTATTCCAATCTATATTGAATTTTAAATAACAAGTTTTGAATTTCAGTTGATATTTTTAAATTTCAATTGATTTATTTTGAATCAGAAATGGATTTTATGAATTTCAATCATAAGTTTTGAATTTCAATTGATATGTTCTGAATTAAAAAATGTAAAATTTAAAATCAAAAAATAAAATATTTGAATATATCGGGGATTTCATGTCAAGTGATCAAATTTTTAAAAGCGACGTCTTCTAATCGGGCTGAAACTTGCATCAAGTTTAGTCTTATTGGATAGTAGTTATGACACAAAATTTCAACGGGATCGGTTAAGGACTTGGTCAAACGGTCCTTTTTTCACATCCACATAATTAATCACCTATTGTATCTAGAAAATGTTGAACATGTAGTAGCTATTAAAAAGCTTTTTCTTTAAACATTTTAAAAAATTCGCAAAAAAAAAGTGGACGGCAACTGACAAACTAACCATCAGAGAACAGCCTGCCTGAGCATAAGCGGAGCCTTAAGGACTACAGCGACCGAGTCTATACAAGCCCTACTCCATATACTGCCGATTAATATTGTGGCGAGAGAAGTTGAAACCAAAGCGGCAATAAGATTAAACTGCCTATCAATGTGGAGGTACAAAAACTACGGTCATATGAGGATATCAAAGTGTAGTGCTATGGTAACCGACCGAGTGGACTATATACAAACTGTGTACACCTTCGAGAGAAATTACATGGTTCGAAGCTTGATGAAAAGGTTGGCTTCGGAGTACACTGTGCAGAGCTTAGTTTGGATATAGCTCACAGACTACCAGATACCTGCTGTGTCCATCAAGGCGGAATAATGGCAATATGGGAAGTAGCCATGTGGCTGAGTCGCAACATAGTAACCCACACACACCTCATATGGGTGCCTGGGCATAGGTATATCCCGGGGAACTGCAAAGCCGATGAACTTGCTAGGAAAGGGACGACATTACAAATTCTCGAAGAATTTGCATATATTGGTGCGTCACTATCCACGTGCAAGCTTTGGCTTAGGCAAAAGGCAATCAGGCAGTCCAACGAAAGATGGACAGAAATCGGCACCTGCAGGGTAGCTAGACAAATCTGGCCAAGGTATGACATGAGAAGATCAAAATATCTCATCGCACTAGAGAGGCACAGATTGTCACCGTTAGTATCAGTTCTGACGGGACACTGCTCGATGGGGAACACGCCAAAAGATTGGGTATTGACTCTAATGACTTCTGCAGAAGCTGTGGAGATGAGGAAGAAGTGGAGAGCATTGAGCACTTGCTATGCGACTGCCCCGCTCTGAGTAAACGACGACTGGACATCCTGGGGTCGGCCTTTCTAGGCAGCCTAGCAGATATTTCCAGTACCGATATTCGTACTATCGATAAATTTGTATATCAAACAGGTTGGTTTCTATGAGGGGAATTTCAGCCCGTGGTAACACTAGGGACCTAAACTGGTCTATGTGAGCTTGTATACAAAAAAACACGTAAAAAACCCTAACCTAAACCTAAACCTATCAAAATAAAGATAAAACTCTAAAACATAGGTTCAACAATATATTTTAGCATAACTGGAGAACCATTTATCGTAACTGGTTCAGGAAAGCTTTGAATAATCCTATATTAAGTAGTCTTCATCTTCTTCTGATATAATTTGTTCATCTCATCAGCGGTTTCAAAGATATGTTACAAGATATTGCGAAAAAAATATAATTTTTAAAACACATCGACAAATGCACAATTATTATATTTTTATTATTTCATCATTAAGTCTGATCGGTCATGAACAGAGTATGAAACCGCCGAGCCGAGCCGCCGATATTAGCCGCCGCCGACCTTTTTTCACCAGCCGAAGCCGCCGCCGATCTTTGCGGCTAAAATCGGCTGAAACACAGCCGCCGTTCCATAGAAAAACGTTAAAATATGGATAGATACAATTTACATTTTTGATAAGAAAATAGCTTTATAGCAGATATATCGTCCCCTTAATAGAAGAATAATGTGTACGCATATACACTATTATTTTTTATGGCTTTCTAAGAATCTACCCAATTGCTTAACATGTCTTAAAATCATAATATTGATAGTAATAGAAAAATAATTATAAAAATTCTTCTTTTAAAGGAAATAATAAGATTTTTTATTTGTTATTAGATTATGTACATTTAGAGAGATAAAAATACTTTCGGAAAAAAATCAATGGAGTATTAAAGAAATACTTATAAATTATTACCTTCATTCTAAAGAATCTATCAAGTTGAGCTCAAAACTGTAGGGGTCATTCTATTTAAACATAAAATTTTTGTCTTGCAACGTTGGCAGAAAAGTAATTGTGAGATAATTTGCAGATTGTAATATGTGCAAAGTTTATGCATGTGACATCGGCGCCATAGTCAGAAAAACATTTTATTGGCTACTGTCTATAAAATATTTTTATTGGCAATCCTGCATATAAATATTTACAAAATATATTTTAAATATATGAAATTATAAGGGTTTCTGGCAATCGTCTTCACCTTTGGCTAACAATCTGTCATTGTCCGTACATTTGCGGCACTTTAACAGGGTTGATAACATTGTCCGATCTGACAATCCATACATGGCTTTAGCATACTTTGAAAATAGAGTACGTATATCATAGAGCTGCCTAGCGGCATGGAATCGATGATTTTTTTACCACACAATATCTTACAATTAACTTAAAAGCATCTATTATTTAAAAATAAATACCAGAGCTTAACTTTTCAACTATTATTTTAAATCTATCATAGACCCACCGTATGTCAATTTTATGTCGGCTTAGCCGCCTAGCCGCCGCCGCCGATCTATAATTTTCAATGCTAGCCGCCGCCGCCAATTTTGGCTCGGCTTCATTCTCTAGTCATGAATAAAATGAGAACATTCAGAAGAAAATCGATGCATAATTTAAAAACTTGTAACTACATAAAAAATGTCCACAAGTACAGAATATGCGTTTTGGTAGTGTACTACTTATTTAAGGATTATTTAAAGCTTTCCTGAACCAGTTACTATAAATGGTTCTCCAGGTATGTTAAAATATAACCTATATTTTTTATAGATGTTTATCTTCTAAAAGAAAATGACCTAAGCTTTCTTATGAGCGAAAACAAATCAAAAATAAAAATATGGGTTTTGACAAAAATGTCAAAACAAGTTTTAATTGCGCAAAAAAAAATATGTTTGCAATTTTGTATATTTTCATAAAAAGATTGAAGAAAAAGCTATTGACAGCACTTTGGCCAACATTTTATAAATGCAATAGGTAGTTGGTTATATGGATGGGGAAAAAAGGGCCGTTTAACCAAAATTCCCTCCAACTCGGACAGTCCTTAACTGATCCCTTTGACATTTTGTGTCTTATAGGACTAAAATTGGTCCAAATGTCATCCCGATCAGAAGATATCGCTCTTAAAAATGGACTCACTTGATATGAAATCCCCATATATATTTGGTTTGAGATTGACGCCAAAACCTTTCATATTTTTTCCAATGTTGGGTTTCTCGGAGATATCGATTTTTGACTCTTCAAACTATTAACTACGACTATCGAACACTTCATGTTCATCTACACAAATAAACTATGCAAATTTGTAACTCTGCACATCCAATGCAGTTGTTTTATCTACCGCCTATATGAAATCAATTCTAGTTATTCACTCAGCATTTGTGTATCTAAATGAAGGGACGCAAATTTGCAACACACTGATACCTCCTATAGAACAAATGGAAATTGTCGTTTGTTGTGGCAGAAGATTGTATTGCTGTAATTTGTATTTTCAATTTCCACACACAAAAAGGTGCAGATAAAAACAAACCTCATTGTTTCTGGTGTGTGTTACCACAAAGACGTTGTAATCCAAAACAAAAAACATTGATGACATACAAATCAGGTGCTTAACCTGATATATTTCGTTCAACACCATCGATTCCATCGCTCCCCAACCATTAGAATATAATATTTTTGTTATGCGATTTATGCCTTCGATTCTACGTCAAAAGAGTAATGACGCTATTGACCACAAACCAATCATTTTTCTTGTTTTTCGCTTTTTTATCCTTTCCTAATGCAGACAAAACTTTGAGGTGAAAACAACAAAAGCTACGTTTGACCGAATTTATTGGAGGTTGTGCAGAGGCATATCGGTGGTGGCAATGGAGGGCAGATTTATTTGAAAAGAATTTCATTTTCATTTAGGTATGTACGCCAAAGCACAGTGGGTTCTCAAGTGTCACAGCCTAAAACTAGATCCTGCTCAAATTGTGACAAACTGTTGCCCTAGTAAATCGGAGTGATGGCCCACAATATAAAATAGTTTAACTGAATTGCTGGCAGAAGGCGAGGTCAAAGTTCAGAAAAATGGATATTTTCTCGGTAGTATTTTTTTCAATTTAAATTTAATTCAACAAGGCCTACGAAATTGCAAACAGGAAATTTCGTTCCTTAAATCATTTTCCGTAGACTTCATAGAAAATACTAATCCTTGCTAAACCCTTTTTTCGCTCACTTTCCGCAAAAACCAAAAATATAAATCGCGATATCTCAGAATCGATCAAATTTTTTTCCTTTAAATAGTCCATAAGTATTCTACCAATAACGTCTATTTTTAAATTATCACGACTGAATATAATCCCGGAAAAATTGGGAGTTTTGTAAGCGGTTTTCTATCGAAATCGGGATCATAGTTCCCGCCTTTATGGAAATCAGTAAAAGCAATGAAACAAGCTGTAGAATTCTGACATTGATAATATGAAATTTACAAACTGCTGATTAAGAGAAGTGATTATAATGCCAATAGAAACAAAAAACCACAATAACGGAAAACTAATTTCGGGTTTGCACCTCTGCATATCCTACAACTTTGAGCTAACCCACAGCTATAGCCGTCATATCGTATGGAATTTGAATTTTTTTAATTGAAGGTTAGCACTAACTAAAGAGATTGTGAAAATGGGGGTAAAAAATAATATTTATTTTATCTTTTTATGTATATAGAATTCTTGTATGCTTTTGTGAGTTGCCAATTATTATGCAATAACTGTAATGGTAGGGCCAAGCAAACAGCTGTCTACAAATATTGTTGAATAAAGATGTAAAATAATCGTTTTTGTAAAATCAGAAATTCGATAAAAGGAAAATGCAATTGATTTTTATAGATTATCAGAGGTTGTATCTGCGTATGTGATGATGGGCCAGTGACTCTAATTTTACAATTGATCATTCCATGACATTCACGATGGTCTTGAAAATTTCCATATGCGTTTTACTATGGAAATGAGTCATCTTGTAGTTGGCGAGAAAAAAAAAACCAAAAATAATTTTCAGATCTTATAAGCATCTGAAATCTGAAAAATTTGGGAAAAAGTCTGAAAAGCCGTATTTCAGAAATTATGTATTGTGCAAACGCGTTGTCGGAATTTTACAAATGAAGGCTGGTTTGTAAGGTCCTGATTTGTACTTTCAAGTACATATACAGGGTGGCGCAGAATGTTTGAATATATGGTTTGAATTCTTTATAACTTTTTAATTATTATTCTTTCTTTATTTTTTTCAGCATTTTGTGAAGGAGTTAATTATGAATCGAACAAAGTAGAAAAATAATTGAATTTTTCCGAAATTTGCGAAAGATATGGAAAATATGCTAAAAAGAGCACGTATGTGCGAAGCAGAAAATTGACATCACTTACAGGATATCATTTTTCACTGCTAATTGCAAAAAATTCCCCAATAATATACTGTATTTTTTAAAAAAAAGCAAGTAAGAATGTTCAGTCGGGTAAACCGACTTAAGAAACCCCTTACCTTGAGCCCCAAAAAAAAATTGCGTAAATTTATTTATTTTTTGTTTAAATTAAATTATTATCAATTTAAATTGCATTTAATAACTTTAAAGAATGTACTGGTATTAAAGTTAAAATCTGTAAACTTTTGGTACAAAATGGTCCATTAGGTGGGAGGTACCAAAAGGGGCGTGCCAATAACGCCCACTTTTCTGTGGACTTTAGGTACTATAAAAGCATTACACTGTACAAAATTGCAAGTATTTACATGCCCTGGTATTAAAGTTATAAGCTGTTAACTTTTGGTGTAAATGGTCCCTTTGTGTGGGAGGTACCGAAAGGGGCGTGCCAGTAACGGCCACTTTTCTCTAGACTCAAGGTACTATAAAAGCATTACACTGTACGAAATTTCAAGTATTTGTATGCACTCGTGTTAGCGACCAGCAAAATAATACCACGTGTGAAATTTCAGAAGATTCGAGTAAGTAGTGTAGAAGGTATTAAAGAATCAATATTTCACTAAAAGTTATCCCTTTGTGGGAGAGGTACTAGAAGGAGTAGGTTTTTGTTAGCATTGCAATTGTTTTGACCGACAACATTTCGTTATTAAATGTTTCTTGTGTTAAAAATACAATATATGCCAAGTTTAAAAATATTCGGTTTAATCTTGCCATTTCATCATGAATAGACTTACAAAAAGAACATCGCTTGCAAATCATTAAGTTTTTTAAAAATGTATTGGTTCAATTGACTAATACAATACTTGGTGCGGTTTATGGGCCGACAGCATCAATGGACCGTACTTCTTCAAAGACGATGATGGCAGCAAAGTTATCAGTAGTGCAAGGCACGCTTCGATGATCGCATACCGTTTTTTGCACAAAATGGAAGAGTTGAACTTGGTTGACATGTGGTTTCAATAGGACAGTGCCAAATTCTACACGCGATACCATGTACCAATTGAGAGGCGAGTTTGGAGCAGGCTATGAAGCCTACGCGGCGCCGCCGCCGATTTTAACGGCTCACATCGGCTGAAACTCAGCCACCAAACTATCCAAAATCCAAAAAAATTATGGGATTTTACGGAAATTAAAATATCTCCTGTGCGGCCGAACCAAGTTTAACAAGTCTACGTCGTTTTAAAGATAACACAACAGGCGCTATGTTATTCACAGTAAATTCTCTTTCACACCAAAGACTAATATGTAGAGATTTGTTGAACCGATTGTCGACATTACATCAAAACTTCCATAAGTTTCATCAAATTGTAAATATCTTAACGCGCCATCTTTGCCTGAGAATGACATTCGTACGCCATCGTTTGTTAGAACTTTATCGTCTCAGCCGATTGTTGAAATTTCGATCGACTCAGCCGATCAGCCGCCGTTGCTGATTGGTATTTTTCCATGCGCCGCCGCCGCTGATAATTTTGGTCGGCTTCATTGCCTGGTTTGGAGAGCGATTCATCCCACATTTTAGCGTTGTTAATAGGCCCCGCCTCGTTCATTCGATTTCTCCCCAATAGGAAATTTTTTCTGATGGCCCGTCTATAGGATTGCTGTCATGGAAGACAACCACATTCTACATGTCATTGGTGAGAACCCGGACGAAATGTTGGAAAACGTGTGCTAAAATTGGCCTTGAACCAATTGAAGGGTAGCCGTGGGCAGCATTTGCATGAAATAATCTCTAAAAATTAAATGTCAGGCATTGATATATCGATCCAAATAATCTTTCATTCACTTTGGCAGTGATTGCAAATGGATTAAGAAACTTCTCCTATTAATTGATTGATTGGATGTAGAATGCAGCTTCTATAGAGCTTAAACACCAAATCACCAAATTTATATGGGGTTATATCTACATATGAACCGATTTTCCTCAAATATGACGGTATTCGTTCTTTGAGAGGAAAGATGATCTGTTTCTGCTTATTTTGATAATTATTGGAGGTAAAACACAGCTTATATACATATACATACATATGTAAAGTCTATATCTAAATCTTGACCGATTTTCCTCCAATTTTGATGCATTCATTCTTGAAAAAGTAAAAGGCTCCTTACTGCCAAACTTGAAGATGAAGCTTGGATGCAATATATGTAAATTTTGCTTCTGTACGTTTTCGATGCCAATCGGATGTAAATATACATACGAGGTGTGTTCAAAGAATATCGCGAATTTTTAATTTCCGCGGGCTACGTGTATTTGATTTTTGATATTTTTGTAGCGTTATGTTGGTACTCATGTCCCTTACTTATGCTGACAAGGTCGGCCATTTTGAATGTTTAGTTCATTTTTGACAGCTGTTGTGCTTGGATGTGTTTTAACTTGTCTTCGATTTTTATCTATTTCAGAAAATGGATCTAAGAATCTGCCTCAAATTTTGTGTGAAAAACAAAATAAAGTGCGCTGACGCATTCCGAATGTTGAGAAGATGCGAAGGACGAACAGCGTGCCGAACGCCCGAGCACGTCAACAACAGACGAAAACATCACAGTTTTCTTTGATTGCAGGAGCGTGGTGCATTATGAGTTCTTGCCACAGGGTAGTACGGTCAATAAAGAATATTACGAAGCAATCCGCCAAAAACTCCCGGATTTGTGGAAGAACAAAAACGGGCTTTTGCGCCATGATAACGCCCCTGCACACCCATCGTTGCTTGTGCGCTAATATTTGGCCAAATGGTGCCGCAACCACCGTATTCCCCTGACCTAGCCCCCTGTGACTATTTTTTGTTACCAAAACTGAAAATGCTTATGAAAGGACGGCATCGAAGGAGGAGCTGAACAAGATCACAAAAAATTATTATTTGAAATGCTTCGAGGATTTGAAAAACTTTGGCAGTAGTGTATTATATCCGAAGGGAATTACTTTGAAGGCGACAAAATAGATATTCATGAATAAATAAATACTTTATGAAAAAACACAAAATTCGTGCAAAGAAACATGTATTGGAGAATATTTATAAATCAGGACTTATTTCCCTCAGAATTGGCGTAAATTGTTCTCGGAGAACAAAAGAGCCTCATTTCTGCCAAATTTCATGATGATTGGATGTAAAATACAGATTATGTAGTACCAAACCTCTGCCAAATGGATCCAGATATTAAAATATGGATCGATTTATACGAATTTCTTTAATTAACAAACATGGGCTATTAAAGACCGATGAAGGGCCTCAAATACGACCTGCACTTTGATTACAAAAATACTTCTGCCGAAGGATCTGAGAGAATGAATATCCAATTCGATTGTTTGTACATAATGGTCCATTTGTATGGGAGGTACCGAAAGGGACGTAGCTAAAACGGCAATTTTGCACGGAACTGTAGAAGCATTGCACTTCACAAAAATTAAATTATATTTAATTTTGATTATTTTTCGGCTTTAGGTCCTTGATTAAAAAAACAGTTTTGTTTTTTAAATTTCAAAATTTATTCTCGATATTTCGACTAGCGAAGCATCATACAGGTCAACAATCAACAATATCAAATAAAATCAATCAATTATGTATTTCTATGAACTGGAATAAAAGTTATAAGCCGTTAACTGTTTGTGCAAAATGGTCCATTTGTATGGGAGCTACCAAAAGGACGCCGCAACTTCGCCAATTTTTCTAAAAACGGTAGCGCTTAATAAACTAATACTGTGTTTGGAATTGTGAAGGATTCTTGGTAGTGTATATAAGTTATGGGATAATTAATATTTCACTAAATTTTGACCCTTCGGTACTGGGAGGTACTCGAAGGAGTGGACCGACATAGACCATCTTTGACCTTAGCCTGAGATAGAAAAGAATACTGACACATACCACATTTCAAAGTCAATCGGTTAATCCTGTCGAATGTTATCGAGCGCACTAATCAGACAGATTGTTAGATGTGCGAAGTTTATGCATGTGACAACGGCAACATTGTCAGAAATACATTTTATTGGGAACACTGTATATAAAATATTTTTGTTGGAAATTCTGCATATTTACAAAATATGTTGTAAATATATGAAATTATAAGGTTTTCTTGCTGAACTGAAATGTCAATTCACCTTTGCCTAACAATCTGTCATTGTCCGTACATTTGCAGCACTTTAACAGTGTTGATAACGTTGTCCGATATGGCAATCGTCTATACTTAACCTTATATCAACCTCAAAATATAAAATTATCAAGATAACATCCTTTTGTTCGATTTTTCTCCTGAATTTTTGATGCAAAATAATTTTCTTATAAACAACTCACTTTTTTGCGTAAAAATAATCGAAAATTTTAAGTTTACGTTTTTGTCCGAAACATACCCACTGTGCATGCAGGGTGGTGCTAATTCAATTGACATTTGATGGCGAGGTCAAATAATAACAACAAACACATCCGTGTAAACAAACCCCAAGCGGGTAACCAAAATAAACAATCGGAGCTAAAACAGTAATAAAAACAACAACTGTTCAGTGCTCTTGTTTTCTGATGTGTCAAATAAATATTTGTCTGACGTCCATCGAACGTCATTTACCATAGCCATTGAGCAGCACAGCTCTGACAAGGCAGCAATGCCGATGACGAATTGAATTGAAATAAAACCCCAAAAAAAAATATTCTCACCTTATCCAGACACTTCAACTCCTCGATGGGATAGACCACCTTTTGACAGCGAGCACAGGTTTTATTCATTTTTGCAAAACTCCTTCCGCCTATTCGTCGTGCTACAAATGATTCTCTTTTTCTTTAGGATTGTTATTTTTCTTTGCGATTGCTGTTTTTTTGTTATGGGCCTTTGAGAAAGGGTTGTTTAGAATTTCACAATAAATAGAATAACGTCAGCGCGGCGGCGGAGCGACAACAATTTTGTGATTAAAATTACTAATCTTAACAAAATTTTAGAGTGGCAACGACACACGGTTAATTTGCACAATACTTGAGGGGATTTTTGTATTCCTTTTTTTCTATTTGTTTGTTGTAGCTTTTATTGATATTTGGAGCCTGTTGCTACTGCTGCAGTCGTCAGTCGTCGTTGTTGTTGTTGCTTCCACAGACTTGTTTGCGCTCGATCGTTACTTTTGTTGTTTTCTTTACTACATCGTACACACACACGCGCAAATGTTGAACGGGAGAGAAGTTGAATGGCAGATGAAATAAATTTGAAAAAAAAACAAAGAAATTTTAATTTGTTGACAAAGAAATCGAAGAACTTTGAAAATTTTGGGCTAATTCTTAAAATAAATATTTCAAATGAAAATAGTATAATTTAAATGACACTTTTTTTCAATAAACTTGATTTCAAAATCAATAAACACTTGATTTTTTTCAAAATTAAAATACTTTATTTTCTTCGGTTTTTGTTATATGTTATAGAAACTAGAAACACAAAACACACACACACGGAAAGCACAGATCAACAATGGAATTGTTGAATAGTTGGAGCTGCTGGAGATTTGTTTCTTCTTGTTTCTCTGTTGCTCCCCAGCGAGCGACTTCTTTTCGTATTTTTCTTGTATTTCTTTTGTTTCCACACTACACTTCTTTTTCTTGGTGATGGAGATACGATCACTTGCTTTTTTCCACTAATGACAATCTCTTTACAAGATTTTTTCTTATTCGAATTCACGGCTTTTCTATGGAATTTTCACAAAATCAAACCATCACACATGTAATACAATTTAGATTATGGTATTTTTATTATTTTTCTTGCTAAAATTTATATTTCAATTACATTCAAATACTTCTTTTTATTTTACGCTGTAGGTTCGCGGAGACTTTGGGGGCTTCAATTTGTTCTTACGCACTGCACTGACTTGACTTCACGACGATTCGGTTGGAAATGAACCGAATGAATTTAAAAAACGAGTCGCTCTTTCGCGCTCCCTCTCTCACTCATCATCACAAATCCCAACAGTTACTTGAGTACCCACGTACTCACTGCATTTTATTTTGCGCTCTAATTAGTAGATAACGTAACGTAGCTGTTGCATCAGTTCTAATTTATAACACACAATGCACAGTCATAAGGCTGGGTTAGCCACCATAGCGTAACGTATCAGCTGCAGCAATCCGACATGTCTCGCTTTACACTGGCTGAATGTTCAGCAGATTATCGGCGTTTTGTAGGAGAGAGAGGCAGTCGCAAGAAGGTGCAAAAAACCTCTCCCGTACTCGGGCTTATCGGTTTCAAAGTTTTGTGTTTTTCACTCGAACTTTGAAACAACAACAATTCACATAGGAATAGCCGTAATAAAATTGCGTCGTCTAAACGCAGAGGCAAGTTGAAAAAAGAATTAGCGGAGAAGCTGCTGAAAAAATATCCCGTGTAAATCTGGACTATGGAAATCAATGCCTGATTTACACGAGGTTTTTTCAGCAGATTCTCCGCAAATTCTCTTTTAAACTTGCCTATGCGTTTACCCGTGTTTCGGCTATTCTTTGTGATTTGTTGTTGTTTCAAAGTGTGAATGAAAAGCCCAAACCGTTGAGCCGGAGTACGGGAAAGTTTTTTCTCCACCCTTTCCGACTGCCGCTCTCTTCCACAAAACGCCGATAATCTGCTGAACATTCAGCCCGTGTAAAAAGTAACTATACGATGAAACAAGTATGCACTGGTTTTAAAATTATACAGCCGTATTCATAAAAACCTAAAACAGCTTTACAAACCTTTGTTATGCAAAATGTGTTAAAACTGTATTCATAAACGATTATTAGCCTAAAACACCTTTTGTAAACCATTGTTAAATGCGTGAATTGGTTCTACCCTACTTTAAGCGTTTGTTAAAGTGACCTTCGCATTTTCTTCGTGTACATTTGCTAAACATTTTTATGGAATTTTTTAATTAAAAGAAAAAAATATTATAAGACTGATTTTCAACATATTTTCTAAAAATGGTTTGGGTTAATATAAGAAAAAAAAAGAATATAATACGTAACTGTGCCTTCTAGAACGTGTTTATGTCAAAACGGAATGTACCATTAAATGGGAGGTATATCAAAACGTGGACCGATTTGTCGCAATTTTCCAGGAAGAGTTAAATGCATTGTGCAACATAAGGGGTTTCTTATCCCAAAAATTTCGTAAGGATTGGTTCCTTTTTTCGAGCCGTACTTTGATTGCCTCAGGCGGACGGACATGGCTAAATTGACTTAGGGCATGATTCTCCGTCCATCGGTATATAAAATGCATTTTTGCATTCTTTTTTTTCCCATACCGTAAATTGTTATAATAAATGAATTTTTGCATCTTTTTTTTCTATATTGTTTCATAAAAGATCAAGAACCAAATGTGGCGTGCCAATAACGCCCACTTTTCTCTTATCTCTATGCACTGTGCAAAATGCTCCATTTGTGTGGGAGATACCGAAAGGGGCGTTGCAACTTCACCCATTTTTCGTGAGGTGTTATCGACTAATAAACTTATAATAGGCATGTTTTCGTTACAAGCTAGCACTTTTAGTTTAGCACTTTGCAACGAAAACAACTGACTTCCACTAACTGGCACATAAGCAATAAGTGGCGGATTTTCAGTATCTGGTAGCAATGGTGTCATGAGTTGCGAAGAAAGAACAGTGCGCAACAGACAAAAAATTCGTAAAAAGTATTGGGGGGGCCTTCAGGATTAACATTAGTTCCCAATTTCACAACCTCCAGTTAGAGCTAACTCTCAGTTAAAAAAATGTCATACAATTTGACAGCTATAACTGTAGGTTAGCTCTAACTGTAGGATAACCGGAGATTGTGGAATTGGCCGTTAGTGAAATTTTGATTCTTTAATAACTTATATGCTACTTACTAGAACTTTCCGAAATTCCACACATATTATGCGTGTTTTCGTTACACCATAAGTGCTTAATTTGCTTACGTTTTCTATCACAATTAATTTAATTAATTTCAATACAATTTATGTCGATGGTAACTAGGAACGGGAGACAGCATTTTCTAAAAATGTGTTTATTTTCCATTTTTATTTATACGAAGAGAATATGAACTGTAAGATTTATAATATTTTGCAGAACACATTCACTAGTTTGATGTATTCTTTGGAATAGCGATCACAATTCACTAAAATTATATTTGAAAATGCTATAAGCGGAATGTCTAATTATAATTGTTGTAATAGTATAAAAACGCAAAATCACCTAAGATATCTTAAACATTTTCACGAAAAAAGAAGCAATTACATACTTTGAAAATGATGTTCCTTAAATTAATTCAATTAATACCACTCGAGCTTAAAAAGTATTTGTTTAGTACTTTCCAAAAAATTAATTTTCCATCCCTGCTTGGAAAACAATATTCGCAATTTTGTCGTGCGATCAGTGTTAGTCTGCATTTACATGATACTTTTTTTTAAGTATACTTATCGTCGTTTTGTGGGCGAGAGAGGCAGTCGGAAACGGGGGGAAAAAGTGTGCCGTACTCGTACTTATCGTACTCATCGTTTTGTGTTTTTCGTTCGCACTTGGAAACAACAACAATTCACACAGGAAAAGCCGAAACAAAACAAATGAAAATAAGTATAAGAATTTTTAAAAAAAAAGTACGTGTGTGAACGTAAATACTTTTTCAAAAGAGAATAAGTCGATAAGTTACTTAATAAAAGTACCATGTAAATGGGGACTTACCATACGTCCTCCTTTTTAACCAATGTCCTCCCGACCTCCCTCCTTTCTCAAAAATGTTGGATTTGTTCTCCTTTTGTTACAATTTCAATTTTCATTAGACCTCCACATAAGTTATAGTCGCAACTATTTTTACTACAATAATTGAGCTAGATGAAATTTGGTACCGACACTTCTTATAGCTACAGGTAACTTGGGATTGAAAATGAGCAATATCGGTCCATTTTTAGCACCTTCTATCCGATTTGACTTATTAACGCCATAGAGACTGCTGTGATATAGCCCCCATACAAAGGTACCTTAAGATTTTACTTCTACAAATTTCACCAAATCGGGTTGATTTCACCGGTTTCGTAAAATGAGTTTATTTGCACCCAAAACAGAACTTAAGGCCGTTTTCACTTGTTTATAATAATGAACACCTAAAAATACTGGAGCTAGACCCACTTTAAAGTATACCGATCGATAGATTAGTCGATTTAACCATGTCCGTCCGTCTGTCCATTTAAAGTTGTTCGTTAAGTACAGGTCGCATTTTCACACCGATCTTGCTGAAATTTAACAATAAGGACTCTTTCACACTCGGGAAGAAATTGGGCAAAATGGGTTCGAATTGTCCTTTAAGTGCTACAGAAGGTTTTTTTATATCCAATCACTTTGAAATAAAGCAGGATGGAGTTTCTTGATCTAAGGACCAACTTTGTCGAATTTGGTAAAAATCGGTTCAGATTTCAATATAGCACTCAAGTACAAACCTTGCGAAATTTGAAGAACATTTGTTCAGATTTAGATATAGTCCTCATATATATGTACCTCCGATTTGGCATCTTAGACTATAAAATACAAATTATTGGACAAATCATTATCATTAGAAAAATAACATTTATAAAATTTGATTATATTTCTTCTTATTCTGCTCCGACTCTGTCCGACTTTAGCCATTCTTAACAAGTTTACAGCCATATTCATAAAAACTTAGAACAGCTTTACAAACCTTTGTTAAGCAAAATTGGTTAAAACTGTATTCATAAACGATTATTAGCCGAAAACACCTTTCGTAAACCATTGTTAAATGCGTGCATTTTAATATTGGTTCGACCCTACTTTAAGCGTTTGTTAAAGTGACATTTGCTTTTTCTTCGTGTGCATTTGCAAAACATTTTTATGGAATTTTTTTAATTAAAAGAAAAAAATATTGTAAGACTGATTCTGAACATATTTTCTAGAAATGGTTTAGGTTAAAATAAGAAAACAAGAATAAAATACGTAACTGTGCCTTCTAGAACGTGTTTGTCAAAACGGAATGTACCATTAAATTGGAGGTATATCAAATCATGGTCGCATTTTTCCAGGAAGAGTTAAAGGCATTGTGCAACATAAGCTGCTCCTTATCCCAAAAATTTCGTAAGGATTGATTCCTTTTTCGAGCAGTGGTTTGATTGTCACAGACGGACGGACATGTCTAAATCGACTCTGCATCCATCGGTATATAAAATGTATTTTTGCATTCTTCTTTTTCCCATATTAGGCATGTTTTCGTTACAAGCTAGCACTTTTAGTTTAGTACTTTGCAACGAAAACAACTGACTTCCACTAACTGCAATAAGTGGCGGATTTTCACTATCTGGTAGCAATGGTGTCATGAGTTGCGAAGAAAGAACAGTGCGAAACAGACAAAAAATTCGTGAAAAGTATTTATAAAACATATATTTACTATTCTATGTTCAATTGTTTACACTCTTTTTGCAAATATTAAAATTATTTCTCATTTTTGTTCTTCTTCTTCCCGTTAATTCACAATAATTGATAACAATCTCTCCAAAAATGGGATGTCATATTGCTAAATATAGGGTGCACAATCTGGCAACATCATACTCGATTAAGACAGGAACACAAGCACCAAACTTCATCGGGAACTAATAATGCTTAAAAATGCTTAGCTCCCCATACAAATTAAGCACCTATGGTGTAACGAAAACACGCCTATTAAATTATTATTTAATAAAAAACAGTTTATTTGCCGTGTGTGTTGCTTATTATTATTATTCTTGTATATTAGGCATGTTTTCGTTACAAGCTAGCACTTTTAGTTTAGTACTTTGCAACGAAAACAACTGACTTCCACTAACTGGCACATAAGCAATAAGTGGCGGATTTTCACTATCTGGTAGCAATGGTGTCATGAGTTGCGAAGAAAGAACAGTGCGAAACAGACAAAAAATTCGTGAAAAGTATTTATAAAACATATATTTACTATTCTATGTTCAATTGTTTACACTCTTTTGCAAATATTAAACTAATTTCCCATTTTTGTTCTTCTTCTTCCCGTTAATTCACAATAATTGATAAAATCTCTCCAAAAATGGGATGCCATAATGCTAAATATAGGGTGCCCAATCTGGCAACATCATACTCGATTAAGACATGAACACAAGCACCAAACTTCATCGGGAACTAATAGTGCTTAAAAGTGCTTAGCTCCCCATACAAATTAAGCAATTATGGTGTAACGAAAACACGCCTAATATGTGTGGAATTTCGGAAAGTTCTAGTAAGTAGCATATAAGTTATTAAAGAATCAAAATTTCACTAACGGCCAATTCCACAATCTCCGGTTATCCTACAGTTAGAGCTAACCTACAGTTATAGCTGTCAAATTGTATGACATTTTTTTTTAACTGAGAGCTCTAACTGGAGGTTGTGAAATTGGGAACTAATGTTAATCCTGAAGGCCCCATCTTCTATATATAAAAAAGCTACAATAGTATATTTCTTAACAAAGAGGGATCCTTCAAAAAAGCTGAACAGCTCATACAGGGCGGTTTCGGTGGACTTCCCCTTGCTGTAGGCGTGCTGTTGAATGGACAGTAGCCTGTGATAAATTTTAGTCCTAAGGTAACCATCTATTAATCTCTCCAGGGTTTTAGGGATAAATGACGATAGACTAATTGACCGGAAATCCTTAGCTCCAGTATGGGACGGCTTTCCAGCTTTTGGGATGAAAACATCCTTGGTTTCTCGGCATTTTGTTGGTATGTAGGCCTGATTGATACAACAGGTGTATATCTCTCTGAGCCAGGGAGCAATTGTATCAGCCACTGCCTGTAGCTCCACCGACGAGACTTTGTCTGGTCCTGGCGACTTAAAAGGTTTAAGCTTTTGATAGCCCAAAGAATTATAGATTCGGATACAACCTCGTTGGCGAACTCGGATGGCTGCTCTTCAAGGGAATCCCCAACTAAAGTATTCAATGCCTCTTCAGAGTTGCCCGGGAAATGTGTATCCAGGAGTACTCCCAGCGATCCCCCACTGGAGGTAGTCCAAGAACTATCTTCCTTCTTGATGTACCAAATAGTACAAGGTGTTGAGGCAAACAATTTCCGTAAGCTTGAGGCTTTGGATGAGCTTTCTACGCCAGTTCAGAAATATGTCCGTCGTTGTTTGCCCCTTGGCTTGGACATGCGGCTTGTAACGAGTCGGGGGTAAGTCAATCGGTATAATAAACATATCAACTCTCCTTATGGGTGTTACAAACAAATGCACTAGGTCATAATAGCCTCTACCATAGTGTGGTGTGGTGTGCAATACATTCGTCCTTGAATCATTAGGCATGTTTTTGTTACAAGCTAGCAATTTTAGTTTAGCACTTTGCAACGAAAACAACTGACGTCCACTAACGGTGCGAAACAGACAAAAAATTCGTGAAAAGTATTAATAAAACATATTTACTATTCTATTGTCAATTGTTTACACTCTTTTTGCAAATATTAAAGTAATTTCCCATTTTTGTTCTTCTTCTTCCCGTTAATTCACAATAATTGATAACATCTCTCCAAAAATGGGATGCCATATTGCTAAATATAGGGTGCCCAATCTGGCAACATCATACTCGATTAAGACAGGAACACAAGCACCAAACATCGGGAACTAAAGCTGAATGTAGACGATTGCCAGATCGACAAGCGTTATCAACCCTGTTAAAGTGCTGCAAATATTCGGGCAATGTCAGATTGTTAGGCAAAGGTGAATTGACAGTTCAGACGATTGCAATAAAACTTTACAATTTCATATATTTACAATATATTTTGTAAATATTTATATGCAGGATTGCCAATAAAAATACATTATAGACAGTGTTGCAAATAAAATGATTTTCTGGCAATGGCGCCGTTGTCACATGCGTAAACTTCGAACATATAACAATCAGCAAATTATCCCGCAATGACTTTTCTGCTAACGTTGCAAAACAAAAATTGTATGTTCACACGGTTGTAAATTCACAGGGTTGCATTTTTCCGCCATTTTTCTGGCAATGTTGTCCGATCTGCAAATCGTCTGTACTTACCTTAATAGTGCTTAAAAGTGCTTAGCTCCCCATACAAATTAAGCACTTATGGTGTAACGAAAACACGCCTATTGTGATACTCCCTTGAATCATTGCGATACGTAGGTATATGATACTTCTAATGTTGATGTAACGCGCTGCAACTAATCACG
This sequence comes from Eudasyphora cyanicolor, assembly GCA_963930755.1. Classification (NCBI taxonomy): domain Eukaryota; kingdom Metazoa; phylum Arthropoda; class Insecta; order Diptera; family Muscidae; genus Eudasyphora; species Eudasyphora cyanicolor. The sequence continues at coordinate 167,042,905 of OZ005735.1, forward strand.
TCCTTAACTCAACAGTAGTTTGAAATAACTGATTATTTACAGTTTGAGAAGCACTTGGTTCGCTCTTCGAAATAGTTCTGTTTCACACGATAGTTTTTTTAAGCAAATTATCGTGTAATTCTCTTTTAAACTTGTGTTTGCGTTCACACGACGTACTTTTTTCTGTAATACTTATTTCATTGTTGCTTCTTCTATCATTCTAAAATTCAGCCAATTTAATAGTATGAATTTAGTTGTGAATTTATTATTGTTTTTATTTTATTAAAAAATATTTTTTTAATATTAAAATTAGTACATTTAACCGAAACGAACACAAAAGGACGAATATTACATAAAACGAAATATCTAAATAAACTTCATTGCGAATGAAAAACACTTTCCGACTGCCCCTCTCACCCACAAATACCTAACCCGTCAAAGTTTGTGGGAGAGAGAGGCAGGCGGAAAGAGCTCTCTGCCTCTCTCTCCTACAAACTTTGATACTTGCTTGAAAAAATTGCCGAGTGTGAATCTGGACCAAACTCGTTTGACTCTCTCTCCTATTAACTTTGACACTTGCTTGAAAAATTGCCTCGTGTGAAGCAGAACTAACAATGTACATTTCATGAATAATAATAATACAATATACAAGAATAATAATAATAAGCAACACACACGGCAAATAAACTGTTTTTTATTAAATAATAATTTAATAGGCGTGTTTTCGTTACACCATAGGTGCTTAATTTGTATGGGGAGCTAAGCATTTTTAAGCATTATTATTTCCCGATGAAGTTTGGTGCTTGTGTTCCTGTCTTAATCGAGTATGATGTTGCCAGATTGTGCACCCTATATTTAGCAATATGACATCCCATTTTTGGAGAGATTGTTATCAATTATTGTGAATTAACGGGAAGAAGAAGAACAAAAATGAGAAATAATTTTAATATTTGCAAAAAGAGTGTAAACAATTGAACATAGAATAGTAAATATATGTTTTATAAATACTTTTCACGAATTTTTAGTCTGTTTCGCACTGTTCTTTCTTCGCAACTCATGACACCATTGCTACCAGATAGTGAAAATCTGCCACTTATTGCAGTTAGTGGAAGTCAGTTGTTTTCGTTGCAAAGTACTAAACTAAAATTGCTAGCTTGTAACGCAAACATGCCTAATAAAAGTTTTTGGTCATTTATGAAACAATATAAAAAAGGGATGCGAAAATTCATTAATTATACCGATTTACACAATATAGGAAAAAGAAGAATGCAAAAATACATTTTATATACCGATGGATGCAGAGTCGATTTAGACATGTCCGTCCGTCTGTGACAATCAAACCACTGCTCGAAAAAGGAATCAATCCTTACGAAATTTTTGGGATAAGGAGCAGCTTATGTTGCACAATGCCTTTAACTCTTCCTGGAAAAATGCGACCATGATTTGATATACCTCCAATTTAATGGTACATTCCGTTTTGACAAAACGTTCTAGAAGGCACAGTTACGTATTTTATTCTTGTTTTCTTATTTTAACCTAAACCATTTCTAGAAAATATGTTCAGAATCAGTCTTACAATATTTTTTTCTTTTAATTAAAAAAATTCCATAAAAATGTTTTGCAAATGCACACGAAGAAAAAGCAAATGTCACTTTAACAAACGCTTAAAGTAGGGTCGAACCAATATTAAAATGCACGCATTTAACAATGGTTTACGAAAGGTGTTTTCGGCTAATAATCGTTTATGAATACAGTTTTAACCAATTTTGCTTAACAAAGGTTTGTAAAGCTGTTTTAAGTTTTTATGAATATGGCTGTAAACTTGTTAAGAATGGCTAAAGTCGGACAGAGTCGGAGCAGAATAAGAAGAAATATAATCAAATTTTATAAATGTTATTTTTCTAATGATAATGATTTGTCCAATAATTTGTATTTTATAGTCTAAGATGCCAAATCGGAGGTACATATATATGAGGACTATATCTAAATCTGAACAAATGTTCTTCAAATTTCGCAAGGTTTGTACTTGAGTGCTACATTGAAATCTGAACCGATTTTTACCAAATTCGACAAAGTTGGTCCTTAGATCAAGAAACTCCATCCTGCTTTATTTCAAAGTGATTGGATATAAAAAAACCTTCTGTAGCACTTAAAGGACAATTCGAACCCATTTTGCCCAATTTCTTCCCGAGTGTGAAAGAGTCCTTATTGTTAAATTTCAGCAATATCGGTGTGAAAATGCGACCTGTACTTAACGAACAACTTTAAATGGACAGACGGACGGACATGGTTAAATCGACTAATCTATCGATCGGTATACTTTAAAGTGGGTCTAGCTCCAGTATTTTTAGGTGTTCATTATTATAAAATATATATATGAAAACGGCCTTAAGTTCTGTTTTGGGTGCAAATAAACTCATTTTACGAAACCGGTGAAATCAACCCGATTTGGTGAAATTTGTAGAAGTAAAATCTTAAGGTACCTTTGTATGAGGGCTATATCACAGCAGTCTCTATGGCGTTAATAAGTCAAATCGGATAGAAGGTGCTAAAAATGGACCGATATTGCTCATTTTCAATCCCAAGTTACCTGTAGCTATAAGAAGTGTCGGTACCAAATTTCATCTAGCTCAATTATTGTAGTAAAAATAGTTGCGACTATAACTTATGTGGAGGTCTAATGAAAATTGAAATTGTAACAAAAGGAGGACAAATCCAACATTTTTGAGAAAGGAGGGAGGTCGGGAGGACATTGGTTAAAAAGGAGGACGTATGGTAAGTCCCCATTTACATGGTACTTTTTTTAAGTAACTTATCGACTTATTCTCTTTTGAAAAAGTATTTACGTTCACACACGTACTTTTTTTTTAAATTCTTATACTTATTTTCATTTTTGTTTCGGCTTTTCCTGTGTGAATTGTTGTTGTTTTCAAGTGCGAACGAAAAACACAAAACGATGAGTACGATAAGTACGAGTACGGCACACTTTTTTTCCCCCCGTTTCCGACTGCCTCTCTCGCCCACAAAACGACGATAAGTATACTTAAAAAAAAAGTATCATGTAAATGCAGACTAACACTGATCGCACGACAAAATTGCGAATATTGTTTTCCAAGCAGGGATGGAAAATTAATTTTTTGGAAAATACTAAACAAATACTTTTTAAGCTCGAGTGGTATTAATTGAATTAATTTAAGGAACATCATTTTCAAAGTATGTAATTGCTTCTTTTTTCGTGAAAATGTTTAAGATATCTTAGGTGATTTTGCGTTTTTATACAATTACAACAATTATAATTAGACATTCCGCTTATAGCATTTTCAAATATAATTTTAGTGAATTGTGATCGCTATTCCAAAGAATACATCAAACTAGTGAATGTGTTCTGCAAAATAATATAAATCTTACAGTTCATATTTCTCTTCGTATAAATAAAAATGGAAAATAAACACTTTTTTAGAAAATGTGTTCCTAGTTACCATCGACATAAATTGTATTGAAATTAATTAAATTAATTGTGATAGAAAACGTACGCCGTTAGTGTGTGAATTAGGAAACAAAATGTCATTTGATTTTTGTCTATATAAATAATTACTATACAATAGATAGATCAAATAAAATAGTACTGAAACGGTCATGAGGATACGTTGGTACTTTTGAAAGTGAAAAAGGTACTAAAAAATTTAATAAAGTACTCACTTTTTCCATCCCTGCTTGTTGTACGACTTTGTCTGTTGCGAAAAGGATTTTACGTGCGATTTTGATAAAATCGGGAGAGGATCAAATGCAAATTCCCACTGGAAAGTCACGTGACAGCAATGACAATTGAATAATATATACGTCGCAAGGTATTTACAGACTTCATCCGCCAGGTGGCGTCCGAGCAGCCTTTCTCTCATTCTCAAATTCCTCTCTCAATTATTTCTCTGTCAAAACATGCAGACTTTTTTGTACTCTCAAATAATTTCTGAGAAGGGAGTGAGTTTTTCAGTTTGTTTTGAAGTTGGAATATAATAAAATTAATGATGGAAATCTTTTCTCACTTTGCCGAGTAAATAAAAGTATCTATCTTCTCTTTGCAGAACGCTCTCTTTAGCCATACAAAGCGCCATCTTCAATATGCAGACATACTAAACGAATTGTCAAGCTCCATGCGACGTCTATAGTATTCAATTGTCATTGGTGACAGATCGTTTAGATACTTCGCAGTATGGCATCCCATTTTTTGAGAGTTTGTTGTCAATTATTGTGAATTAACGGAAAGAACAAAAATGGAAAATTATTTTAATATGTTTTGCAAAAAGAGTGTAAACAATTGAAAACAAAATAATAAATTTATGTTTTATAAATACATTTCACGATTTGTTTTGTCTGTTTCGCACTGTTCTTTCTTCGCAACTCATGACACCATTGCTACCAGATAGTGGAAATCCGCCACATACTGCTTATGCGCCAGTTAGTGGAAGTCAGTTGTTTTCGTTGCAAAGTGCTAAACTAAAATCGCTAGCTTGTAACGAAAACATGCCTAATGGCAATGACATTTTGTGGTAGTTTTTAAATAGAGTTGGCAGATAAAAAAATTTGCTGAACAATAAAATTATCTTTCGAGTTTATAATAGCATGGTATTTCAGTATTTCCCGTAGCTATTTTCCTATTTGCATCCCAATATAAAAAGTGCAAAGTAAAACATTGAATAATTAGGCGTTTTCGGTGCCAATACGCTTATTTGGATAATTGTATATTTGGATTTGTGAATGTGGAAACTAATTGGACGAAAGATGTTATTAAACCAAAAACTACGAAAAATGTGCAAACTTTAATTCACGAATTAAGGTTTGTCATTTGGATGAAATGACAGTACATCATGATTGAAGGTAAACCTGCGTTTACACAGGACAATTGATAGAAGACATATGAGAATATGTATTGGTTGTCCAAAAATGGAAGAATTGTCCATACGACAATAATGAAGAAAATGCCTTTTAGCCAACCCTCTTTGGATGAAATGACAGTACATCATGATTGAAGCTAAACCTGCGTTTACACAGGACAATTGATAGAAGAGATATGAGAATATGTATTGGTTGTCAAAAAATGGAAGAATTGTCCATACACTGAGGGAAAAAAGACGTTGCAAAATAAACACCGTTTGGTACCAATTTATAAACGTAACGTGCATGAAAAATGGCCACCGATTCGTTCATTAATTATCAACGAAACGGGGGTGATTTTTTGACCGTTGTTGCGTTATGTATTGTCGCCGTAAGGTTGCTGATTATTTGTTCGGCATTGTGTTGTTCATTGGATTTGTTATTGTCTGTTCTTAGAAGAAGAAACCACGAGGATTTGTAAAGACGTGAAAAATGAAAATTAATGACGAGGAAATATAATTTAATGACCTGTTTGATATTGTGGATGATTCTCTGGGCTATGGAATGAGAAGGATAAGGTGAATCCAGTGACATCTTCCTATTGCTTCCTATGGTGTCGGCCTACGAATATTTAACAACCTAAGCGTTAAGGTTGCTGATTATTTGTTCGGCATTGTGTTGTTCATTGGATTTGTTATTGTCTGTTCTTAGAAGAAGAAACCACGACGATTTATAGAGACGTGAAAAATTAAAATTAATGACGAAGAAATATAATTTAATGACCTGTTTGATATTGTGGATGATTCTCTGGGCTATGGAATGAGAAGGATAAGGTGATTGCAAAATCCAGTGACATCTTCCTATTACAGAAATTTCTATAATCAATAGAAATGGTGTCGGCCTACGAATATTTAACAACCAAAGCATATAAAAATTTCAATTTTAAAAGTTAATAATGAGTGTGTATGTTTTTTATAGAGCACAGGAATTCAATTTTGCAGCACATAAAGGCGAATGATACGAAGGAGACTGCCACCATTAGGGTTACGAGCTGAATTCCGAGCAAAAACAGAGGTAATATGTACTGTGTTGCTGCACGTTCGAATGTGTTTTGTTTAGACGTGATTTGCTTAGTGATAAATATGCAAATTTGCAATTATATGTTTTTTGTGTTCACGTTTTATTTACTTATAACATTAATCAATGTATTTAAACGCTAATGCTGTTTAAATAGTTTTAAATGAGGAGGGGGAGGGGGTCGGATTTAGAATGGAAAGTTATCCCAGCGCGTGCTTTATTCGTACTCAGCAAGTGCTTTAGTCGTCCCCCGCACGTTCTATAGTTGTCCCCAACACTTAATTTAAATTATCCCCAGTTGGTATTCATTTTACAACGAAGCGTTGTTGATTTTTGATGCTTTATTCATGTACTGCCTTGCTTGAAATCGTAACATACGGGGTTGGTTCATTATCATAAACGAATATGCAAAGATTAAGCACGTATGTGCTTTGTTTTTCGCTGGGTGTACGACAATAATGAAGAAAATGCCTTTTAGCCAACCCTCGTTAGTATCGTTTCGCGCTCTGATTGGCTGCTTACATCAAAATGGCTGCTTACGTCAAGACAATTGCCAAATTTACTGTCATCAAATAATCAGATAGTACGAAGGCAATGAGAGATGTGTAAGTGTATTAATAAAAAAGTGTAAATGTATTGCTATTGTCTTCGCAAAACTGTCCCGTGTAAAACCCCGGTAAGACCCTTAATGCACGTGGCAATCTTCAAGGCAATTCGGTGTTTGTAGGAGAGAGAGAGAGAGGCAGGCGGTATAGAGGGGGGAAATATTTATAGTAATGGCAATCAGGGATGATAAATTTGATACTTTAGTACTTTTTTTGGTACTTTTCAAACCCTCAAAGTACCGTGATACTCCCGCGACACATTTGACACTTTTTTTATGAAACATGTCTTTGCACGAAAATAATATACATACACTTTTTCAAAAAATTATATAAGTTGTACACATGCTCTTTTGACATGGTTCGACATACGAAACACCAAGAAATATGTTTGTATGAAATCGTGCCTTTCCAGTTTCAAAAGTGAAAAAATTTGCGATATGACAAAGTTCGCATTTTTAACGAAATTTAAAACCTATAAGAAAAGACTAAATGCACGTAGTTTGTAAAATATGACATCTGGAACCATCACGTGGGGTATAATGGTATATCAAAACGTGAAGCAATTCTAACAAGGAGCGATACTGGATTAAATACAATGTAAAGTCAATTAATTTTATAATAAAACTGGACTGAATCACTTTTTTCTACAGATGATTTTATGCAATATGAAACACATTTCATCATAATCGGCTAAAAATTCGTTCTCTAGAGAGTTAAGAATTCTAATCGGAAGGCACTATATATGTAGAGTCTAAATCAAAAGATGGACCGATATGCCCCATTTTCAATAGGCATCAACAATGATTTTGTATTAATTTCCGTAAATATCGGTTTATATTTGCGACCTGTACGATTTTAGCATGAAGCATTTCAGATATCACGAAATTGTTCATGTATTACTGGATCTTACTAATTTGTATCTCAATATTTCACGATTTCAAGAAGAATTAAAAAAACTTTTAAAGTTGGTACTTTTTGGCTCGAAAAAGTACCTTTTTAGAACGATTTTTGTACCATTTGGTTACTCTCAATTATCATCCCTGATGGCAATCCGTTTTGTGTTTTAATTTGCTGCCTCTCTCCCCTACAAACAGCGAATTCCCTTGAAAATCGCTTCGTGTAAATTGGCACTAAGTTTGTCAAAATCCATACAAAAATAAATTCAGCGGTATACATGCGAACAAATTATTTTTCGAAATACTAACGGACAAAACGGACTTGTTTGTGGGAGAGGGACACTGCAATTCTGCGGGGGGAAAAGCAAGTGTGAATATGGACATACATTACATACATACATGTTTTGTATTTCCAAAAATAATTTGTTCGCATGTATATATGTACTAAAAACCTATCATTCTCCTTTTTTTTTTAAAAAAAAACTTCTTTTTGTGCCTTTTTGAAGGCAATTCACCTTTTTTCACGCGAAAATTTCAATCCCGACTTTTAATAGTTCTAGTCGTCTTAAAAAAATTAATTTTGCGTCTTTCAGTGGTACGCTCGTACATCAATGTCGGCGTACACGCTGCGCACTTTGTTTAGGTGGAGCGTGAACGTTAGCATTCTGACAGTTATACGGCGGTTGGGGATTTGAATGACAACAATAGCGCAGATTGATTTCCGTTCTCATTCACAACGACAAACAACTGTCAAAGTGCTTGCAGAGAGAAAGGATATCAAATAAGAAACAAGAATCCTTTGACATAATCGAATTTTCAATGATTTTCAACGCATTATTAAGGGCGGAGGACTTGTTCATATACCTAAAAAGAAAACGGTGATTGGAAAAGAAAAATTAAGCTACATCTTCTAAAAAATATGTAAAATCAAATCTCCTAAATGAATTGCAAACGTTGCTGGCATAGTTACTTACAAAAAGCATAATTGTGAATATTAAAAAAAGGAAGAATAAAATTGAAGGCAAAAATTCCAATTTATGTTATACACAAAAAAAATTTCGTCATAAGTGAAAAATAAATACATTTTTGCAGGAAGAAAAGAGGTAATGCTAAGCGAATAGGAAAGAAAAGTGTTTAAATATTAACAAAAAATCTGTTAAGCAAAAGAAATCTTGCCATGATTTGGCAAAATAATTCTGCAAAATTATATTAATGTGCGTCCAAAGGAGAAAACAACACTGATGTAATCCTGTGTGAGAAAAAAAGTGTGAATTAATTCCGTCTATCCATAGCAAATAAATTCATCGTACATACTATTAGTATGTGTGTATATGTAAATTATTTATTGTTTCCAATAAACAAAGAATAAATCGGTTAATAACAGAATATGGAACGGATGCATTAAAAAATTATTTCATTTCAAATTTTCGCCAATAACAAAAATACAAATACCGAACACAACATCGTAATTTGCAGATATTTTCCTATTCGAATGAGTGAAAAATCAATAAAAGTTGCTGTATTCTTCTTCTCCATTCAATATAAAATTCCTTCCTAATTCGTGTGAGTGCGTGAGCGAGTGGAAGAAGCCGGTGAATTGAAAATATCTACAATATATTGAACGCGCCGCAGCAGCATAGTTGTCTCAAAAGTCAGTGTAACAATTTTTGAATTTCGTGTGTTCTTCGTCAGCTCCGTACATCCACCCAGTCAGCCAACAACCACCCCCTTGGACGACCGCCCAGGCCAGCAAAACAAAAAAAAAGCAAAACACAAACGTAGTACTACCGTTAACCAACCAGCCAAGCAAACAACTACCCTCTCTCTTCTTTCGGTAAATCGTTGTCGTAAAATAACAGAAACCGACTGGAAACGATTGAAAACATCTGACATATAAAATACAAAAATAAACCACAACAACTAAAGCAAAAAAGTAAACAAAACGTAAGTTTTCGTTAGATAAAATCGATTTGTATTCACTCACCACCCCCAACGTCTTCCTTTTTGGATTGTGGAAACACGGCACAGGAGTTGTTAGTGGTCCTCCTAGTGTGTACGCTCGCTCGTTCATTCATACCTCTCACAGCCATTATTATCGCACGGACAAAACGGACTTGATTTGACATAATCTCATAGTGTTTTGTTTTCGCTTTGTTTGTTTTGCTTTGCATTTCTGGTTGACATTCAAGTGATATTTGTATATTTATCGCGGCGATATCATTCCGTGGGGCCAGCCTGAAATGTTTACAATTCAATTTACTATAATCTGTGGTTTTATTTGGTTAAACTATTCCAATTAGAAACAACGAAATAGTTTTCGGAGATTAACCCGTGAGTGTGAGAGAGAGGCGGAAAGAGAAGCAAAAGAAAAACATCATCGACGAGTTGTCGGTTTGTGTGGAAACGATCCGTTTAAACGTTGCAGCGCACGGATGTCAAGCAATTCTTCAAAAATATGCAAACCCTAAGAAAGAAAACAAGCCCCTGTAAATGTAAGTACCATCCTTTGTTGTTGTTTTAACAAAGCATTATTATGTACATGCATATACTGTTATCTAATACATACAATTAAAAAGAGATAAATGTTAACAAATAACTTTTTAAATTATGCGTCTCTGACAAAGTTGCCATATTTCAAAATTCAGATTAACGGCCTTCATAACTATGCCGTTCACGCGGCTATTTAAACTGCCTTAAATTTTGCTATGTATAAGGTATTCGCAAAGGAAAAATGAGCATTTGGGAAAACATGTGTCATTAGTCCAAATTCACACTCGGCAATTTTTCCCAAGCAAGTGTCAAGGTTTGTAAGAGAGAGAGGCAGAGAGCTCTTTCCGCCTGCCTCCCTCTTAAACAAACTTTGACACTTGCATGGATAAAATTGCAGAGTGTGAATCTGGACTTTCAATGTATGTATATCGAGCATTAATGCATGTGTAATGCAAACATCTGTTTTACAGCTATCAAATTCTGACACATGACGCCATTTGTCATCAGCAATCGATTTTCTTCAAAAAATTAAAATAAATCATGGTGGCGGTTAAATTTTTGGCGGTTAAGGCTCGATATATTTGTGTTAACTATAAACCGTGTGTTTCACCACCCCCATCTTCGATTTAGTTGAATATAGCGTTTTGGCTCATTGAGATGTTTTCGAGCCAAAACGAGTTGCTTTCCCCTTATAGAAATGTCAATTGAAACCGTCTCAATCGGCATGTTTTTCTCAATAACACGTCACAAAACTGTTAACAAAATTAAAATAAATCATGGTGGCGGTTAAATTTTTGGCGGTTAAGGCTCGATATATTTGTGTTAACTATAAACCGTGTGTTTCACCACCCCCATCTTCGATTTAGTTGAATATAGCGTTTTGGCTCATTGAGATGTTTTCGAGCCAAAACGAGTTGCTTTCCCCTTATAGAAATGTCAATTGAAACCGTCTCAATCGGCATGTTTTTCTCAATAACACGTCACAAAACTGCATGTTGAAGTATGTGAACCCCCTTAAGTTGTCAATCTGTCGCACACTGAACATATACATTTCAAATTTTGTCAACAATAAAAATGAAAGCAACAATTGAAATGGAATCTAGTGAAAATATAACACCAAATAATAGCACCAAATAATTTAACAATGCTTTTTTGGTACTATCCATGTTTCTTTTTTATATTTTCAGTAAAAGTTGTTTGTACACAATAAGTTGACATATGCCATTTGAAAACATAATAAATGTCATAATTAAGCAGGCAACATGTGTGAACGGTGAGATGTTTTCCCAAAACAAATGAGCCAAAACGGGTTGGTGTGAACGCCTTATAAGCTAAGTACAGACGATTGACAACGTTATCAACCCTGTTGAAGTGCTGTAAATGTACGGATTGTGTAAATGTATGAATTGTGAGTTCAGACGATTGCAAAAGTTGCCAATAAAATGTTCCTCTAACAATGGCGCCATTGTCACATGCATAAACTTCGCATATCTGACAATCAAAAGTGTCTGCAAATATCTCATAATGGCAACGTTGTGTGTTTACACGTTCGCCGGATGTCTAAAGCTAAGTACACACGATTGCCAGATGACAACGTTATCAACACAGTTAAAGTGCTGAAAATGTACGGACAATGACAGATTGTTTGGCAAAGGCGAATTGTCAATTCTGACGATTGCAAGGAAATCATACAATTTCACATATTTACAATATATTTTGTAAAATTGAATGTTCACACGGTTATACGTTCACAGGGTTGAAATTTTCTGACAATATTCTCCGATCTGACAATCGTGTGTACTTAGCTTAATAAAATTAGTCCAATATTACTGTCTTACAATTACTTTTCTGACAAAAATTGTATGTTTACACGGTTCACATGCTTGCATTTTTCTGCAATTTTCCTGACAATATCGTTAGATCTGACAATCATGTATACATAGCTTTATAATAATTCGATAGAGACAGTTATCATACAACCAATCAAATAATATTTAAAAACCACCTCATAAACAATGTATTACTCATGAAATTCATAAAATAGGTAACCACAACGATTCATCGGATTTTAAAAAAGCGTTCTTGATTACTAAAAGCTAAACAAAATGTGTATTATAGCTTCTCCCGTATATTCAATATACTTTAGCCGTACAAAGTACTCTAATTACGATTTGCTTTGTACATCTTAATCATCTTCTATTTATAATTAAACAAATTACGTTTTAGCAACAAATTTAATTCTAAAGTTCTAAATTTGCTTAAAGATAAATTGAAATTAACATCACAACTAAAATCGGTTGGTAACATTTCTGATAGAAATAGAAAAAATGAGTGTCATCGCGGAACTTGATTTAAATCAAACGATCGAAAGTATTCTCCGTCACACTAAAATGCTCTCTAGTACGACCATATTTATTAAACGTGATCTAATGCCGACAAAACAGCAATTGAATAGAGCTTCGCTGCATATCAAATCTAATATACATGCCGTCAGTAAAGAGCATAAATTTATTTAAGGAAAGGTAGTATCAAAATCGATATTTGGTTTATATGGAGCAAAGAATGCAAACTATGGGCTGGAAACAAAGATGCTAAGTCCTGATTCACACAAGGTAATATTTTTTAAAGAAAGTGCTAAAGTTTTTAGGAAACTTTGACACTTGCTTGTCTTGTGTGAATCAGGACTAAGGATGAGAAAATGGCGGAAAAATGCAACCCTGTGAATTTACAACCGTGTGAACATACAATTTTTGTTTTGCAACGTTAGCAGAAAAGTCATTGCGAGGTAATTTGCAGATTGTTATATGTGCGAAGTTTATGCATGTGACAACGGCGCCATTGCCAGAAAAACATTTTATTTGCAACACTGTCTATAATGTATTTTTATTGGCAATCCTGCATATAAATATTTACAAATATATATTGAAAATATATGAAATTGTAATGTTTTCTTGCAATCGTCTGAACTGTCAATTCACCTTCGCCTAACAATCTGTCATTGTCCGTATATTTGCAGCACTTTAACAGGGTTGATAACGTTTGCCGATCTGGCAATCGTCTATACTCAGCTTTTGTAAAACTCTATGGAGATAAGATGAAAGATCTTAATATAAATTTTAAAACCAAATCCGATGGGCTGTATTCAAAAAAAAACTAGACAAAGTCTGTCATAAAAATCCGAGTACCTTATCAATTCTTGCTTTTAATATAAATGGTATCAAAAATAAATATGTATCTCTATCCATCATTTTTAAACTACATATGAAAAAATTATATACTTGCTCTATTTGAAACTCATTTGGCACCAAAATATATAATGAGCCAGCAAAAAGACAATTTCACCATGGTCGAGGCATCGAGGAATCTACATATATTTGCAGTAAATACGAGGTTAATAGATATTGGTATAACATACAATTCCAAGAAACATTCAGGCTTAACGTATCACGAATTTGTCGCAAAAAAATAAATAATATTTACTGTTAAATAATACAGGGTGTTTTTTTAGACGCGTGGTTTTCAATCAGGCAATACTTTTTTCTTTTTGACAGCTGTAATTTGATTTATGCTCAGTTTGGTTTGCCATTTCATAATGAATATACTTACTCCGGAACAACGTTTGCAAATCGGGCAAATTTATTACCAATATAATGGCTGGGTTCGCGCGCTGCGTCCCATATTCAGCCAACACAATCGCCCAGCAGAGTCGGTAATTCGAGCAACCATGGATCGATTATCGGTAATGATAATCCACAAGCCATTGTTCAGACGGCAGAGTGAATCATTGGTCCATGTTTCTACAAGTCAACGGGGAACGCTATAGAGCCATGATTAATAGATTGTTAGTGCCTGAATTGGAGAATGTTGATGTGGTTCCAACAAGACGGCGCACAGTGCATTATGAGCGGCAAAAACTCTTAATTTTCACGAGGCCCAATCTCAACATTTTTGATTCCAATCTGTAAAGAACATTCCAATTAACTAAATCTGGAAAGGTTTTGCCGATATCTTGGCAAAATATCGCGGTACCAGCATTTGAAATTCATAAATGGTACAATGGTTGCAAAGTTTATGATTTAAGAGAGTAATTTGTAAGCACATATCTCATAAACTATAACACGCATTGGAACTTCGTTTAAGTCATACTATACAGAACCTTTTGAAGTGTTTTTTTGCAGTAAAAAAAATATAATTTTGTTGTCATTTTTGTATTTAATCTGTGGTTTACTTGCAAGTTGCCAAAAATCAGGGTGTTTCATTTTCTCCAGGATAAAACTATACTTCCGAGGCCGACCGAGGTCTAGTCATTAACAAAAATTGATAAACTAGGGACTAAGTTAACCATTGCAAAAAGAAAATTCTGCCTATACCTGCCTATGTTGATTTATTTAACGAAATCGTAAAACCTACTCTGCAAAAAACAACCCAAAATTTGTTATTTTTAGTCCATGTTGCTATGTATTGAACAACATTACCAAAGCATACCTTAAGGGGCAAATGATAAATTGACCGCAAATATAACAAAAAGCGAGAGAGTATCTCAGTTTAAATCAACGATTACAGACCGAATTAAACGGGCAACCGACATGAACAAGCTAAATATTCATATAAGCGAACATTTGTTAGTCAATCTACTAAATATACATGCCTTATTGTTTGTGTGTCCTTTCCACATATTCCTAAAAGTAGGCTTTCAAAATGACGTATTATTAATGAACACATTGCTAAATCAATGATGATTTTTTCTGGATAGTTGGAATGATCGATTAATTAACAAAAAACTGTAAACTATTTCATCATGATTTTTTGCAAATGTTGAGCTAATGTATTACGCTTCAGTTATTTACTTTGTTCTATATACTGATTTACATCGATCAAAAGATACAAAGCGTTTTATAAAAAAATTTCCTGTAATTTCCAACATTCCAGAATCACTCGAGGATTTTCCGCACCCCAAATGCGACAATTCTGCCTATTGACGAAGCCATCAAGATGAAAATGGGCCTCGTCACTGAAGATGATTTTATCGGCAAAATCAGCATTTTCATGTTGTCTCTCCAATACCCAATTAACGAACTCCCTTCGCTGTCCTTCTCCATTTTTACTAACCTCGTACCTTCTACTAACAAACAATAACAATTATTCAAATGTCAAACAATGACACTTCGAATGTTGCGAGATTTAAAAATTGCGTTCTTCTTGGGACACCCTTTAAATGCTAAATTGAGAAAAATACTAAGATTTTTAATTTTAGGTTATGTGGGAAGTAGGCGTGGTTATGGGCGGATTTAAACAAAAAATTGGTTTTTTGCTAATTAGGCGAAATGAGTGATATGTACAAAATTTCAAAGCCCTAGCTCAATTCCCTCTAATTTTTGCCGCGTCTTGTGTGAAAATATTCCACTGTGCGGCGCTACATGCCATACAGCTAACGAAACAACCAATTTATTGAAGGAAACTTTTGGTGATCGCATTATCTCGCGACGTGGGCCTGTGGTGTGGCCTCCAAGATCGTGCGATATAACACCGCTGGACTATTTTTTTGTGGGGTTATGTGAAGTTGCTTGTTTACGCAGATAAACCCGACACGATCGACGCCTTGGAAGAGAATATTCGGCGCGTTATTGCTGACATGCAGCTCCAAATGCTGCAAAAAGTGGTCGAATATTGGGCCTCTCGGCTGGAATTTATTCGAGTCAGCCGCGGCGATCACTTGCCCGAAATCATTTTTAAAACATAATGACAAACCATTACCTTTATAATAAAGCTAAATTCTTGGCCATAACATTAAATTATATGCGTTTTTCTTCTTCTTGAAAACCACACGTCAAAAAACACCCTTTATTTACATCAGACCTTCATCTTGGAAAAATTAATTTAGGAATCTTTCCATGATACCGAATGAAGCTAAACGAAACCATATCCAAAGAATTTGCTGATGATGTGGAATTTCCACTATATGATCTGGGATAAGTTATGTAATTACTGCCAAAACAGTACAAAACTCAAATTTCTTTCCAAAGCAAAAATGGTATAATTTTAAATGCATTAAAATGTTTGAATTGCTAAATAAGCAAAGTAATGTGCATAACCGATTCCAGAACCATGTAATTAATGCCCAAAAAGCCTACAAAGACATTTTTAAAAGAAGCAAACGTGAGCATATGGAAACAGTTTTAGCTAAAATAATAGAAATCATAGAAATCAGGAACCACTCGTTTCATATTAGCCCAAGTTTATTGGCTAATAAATGCAAAGATTATTTAGAAAAACATTTCAACACATCGCAGAACGCTGTGAATAAAAGTTATGCCCCAAACTAAATACTAACCTTCTACTAGGTGAAGAAATTACCATGATGAAATGGAAAGCCGTCCCGAGAAATATGGAAATAAACAAAGTACCTGGAGAAGATTGTATAACATATGAGAATATCAAATATGCAACTGATAGTTTGATTGAACAATTGAAGCATAATCGCGAATAACGTTGTAAGCGACAAAATTAAAATTGTAAAAAATTCGTAACAAACGTTTAAAAATTAGCAGACACTTTCAAAATGTCCTCTTTTTCACTCATTATAGACATAGCTGTATTGAAAATCTATTTTATAAAAAAATGTTTCTTATTAATTTTATGTATTTAATTAATTACAAATTATTTTTGTTCACACGGCGTTAATTGCGCTTACAACTTTATTCGCGATTTTGAAGCATAATATATTGAAAATATATAATCGCACTTTTTCAAATTTCAATTATATTCCCAGTACGCAATACAAGATAACTGTCTCAACTGCAACATTATAGAGGTATTGTCTTTATGAACTGCTTAGCAAAAGTAATGATGGGAATTTTGAATGAAAGGCTATCAAACTGGGTAGAAACTATATTATCTGAATGACAGACTGGCTTCAGGATGCCACTATAGACAACATTTATAAATCAGCTGATTTTCGCATTGAAGTAATGCAAATGTTAACGTTCGACATCGTGGGTCAGGAGTTTAAAGTCGTAATGCTCGGGTAAATTTAATATTATTAAGAACTGAAATTACGGAGGGGGAATGATAACGAAATATATGTAAGTATGAAGAATGTCAGAGTAAAAAGTGTATATTTAATTAGATCAAATCTGTGGTGTGCGATCATATGAGGGTTATGTGGCTTGATAAAGTTAGGAAGAAGAAGAAGAATGGTCATTCACAATAAGCTGTGTTTTGACGAAAAATAAACAAATGTCAGATGTTAGGGAGCAAGAAAATAAGAAAGATAGGTTTCTTTTTAGAAAAAGGAGGAAATTTCGTTCCTTTTTGATTTACCTGGAACAGGGATTGGACGTGTGGCTCCCCATCAGATACTCACCAATACATTTTCATCGAAATAAAAAGTAAAACACGGTTTTAAAAATTCAATTTATTTATTAAAAGGAAAAGTTAAAGCTAAACCAACAAAGTAAATGTGAATACTTACATACACGCACAAACGAAAGGATCTAAACCTATATTAAAAGTAAAATCAAATAAAACATCAGGAATAAACGGGAGCCACTGCAACACCGTGTCCAATCCAACGAGGAAGGCGCTGATTTGCATGGCCAAGCCTGGCATGCATGGTATCCCCAAATACTCACCATCAGATACTCACCAATACATTTTCATCGAAATAAAAAGTAAAACACGGTTTTAAAAATTCAATTTATTTATTAAAAGGAAAAGTTAAAGCTAAACCAACAAAGTAAATGTGAATACTTACATACACGCACAAACGAAAGGAACTAAACCTATATTAAAAGTAAAATCAAATAAAACATCAGGAATAAACGGGAGCCACTGCAACACCGTGTCCAATCCAACGAGGAAGGCGCTGATTTGCATGGCCAAGCCTGGCATGCATGGTATCCCCAAATAAACTGACCGAACAATACCATCCATACTCGTACAGACAGACGGACGGCCAGACCGATTATTATATTTATATATTTGAATCTTAGACGAAAGAAAAAGAAAGAAAGTTGTTAGATGGTTCAAGCAATTGTGTTTTTTTGTTCATACCTTTTCGAAATTTGTGAAAAGTGCGCGAGTAACTCAGGGATGAGCTCAGACCAGGGTAGGATTCCGTAACCGTAACGTAGGGTGATTTGTAGGCCCTTAGGGAAAACAATTGGTTGTGCCATCTGTAGACAAAAGAAGTGTGAAACAGTTATTGACCACCATTGTGAATCTTCATAAAAAAATGGATACCGAAACTTCGAATATAAACCTAAACCTACATACATATATATATATACAAAACAGACAGACAGATCCATACTTACGACACTATTTGGGGGACACGTTTCCGGCACTAAGCGTTAGCCTGTTTCCTCCACATCATCAAATCTTCAGTTTCCTGCAAACTTAGAAGAAAATATTTTGGATCAAAAACCAAAAATAAATACCAGCTGCATTTGTAGTTTCTTACCTTCGGGAAATCTGGCCTGAAAATTCCTTCTGCAACCAACCAGTGACAAGTTTAAGTCACGTCCTGGAACAAAATCGAATTCGTCATTCCTGAAAAAAGAAGATAGGAATTCTGGTTATTACTTTCAAATAAAATTAAACAGATTCCTCATTATTATTTTTTTTTAATTTTATGAAATCGAAACCAAATTTTTTCTTGTGAAAATCGGATTAAAAATGTCATTAAAATTGGATTTTGTATTTATTGGAATATTAAATGAAATTATTGTTAGCTTTTCTGTGGAAATTGAAGCAGAAATCTTTTAAACATGTAATGTAAAACGCTCTTAAAACTTAACCTACTAAATACAACCAGAAATTATAATGTAGTTTTTGAAAAGAAAATCTGAAATGTTTTCGGCTTAAGGCCTTTCAACTGGTTGTAGGGAAGGGGTGGAAGTGGGGGTAAGTAAAGGGTCGATTTGAGATGCCTAACAAGTAAATAGAGGTATCATGGTGAAGTCATATCAGAGCCTATATATCTGATCTGATAATATATCTCGCACCAGATTTTTTTCCGGTAAACCAATCTGATTGTCATACCGTTGAACCCATCCGATTTTTTTACAAAGCCAAGAGTTGGGGATGCTCACATCAGCTATGATTGCTGACTCACCAAAGAAATTGAACATACATAATGTAGGTCACAGACACAAAGGTTAGGATGTAAACAAATCCTGACTATGTAGTTACCATATGCCGTTTGTTGTCATAAGACATTAACTTTCGACCTTAAATTCTTACTTAGTAAAGCTTTTAAAGCGGCTTGGCTAGCGATGAAAATGCATATATCTATTCTATATATTTTCATCAACAAGATGAGTTCATCTGTTTTGGCAAGCGAAGAGATACTTCAATGTCAAGTTCATGGCAGAAAATACCACAGCCAGTAAACATTTATTTAGTAGAACCTTCATTTCCTCTCTGCCATTCCGTCAATGTAGAGATTTTAATATTAACACCTTTATTAACTAAGTCATAAAGTTAAAGTAGAATGTTTTAGGTTAGTCTAGTCAAAGTAAGTTCAGTGGACTCTTATATTAATGAGTCAATTGGTTAAATTCCCATAATCTCTAATGATCTTGTGGTTGTAGATTTCTTCGCCCCAGTCAGGTAACTAAGTGCTACTTTACTTACCTTACTCATTGCTTTGACATGTGTGTCGTACCCCATAATAGACCACCATATATTACAACATACACTTAAGCCAGTATACCGGACTGTTGTGCTCTCCTTATTCACGATCTTTTTAAAACCTCAGGAGTTATAAAAACGTACTCGAAACGAATTTCCTCAGTATCTTCCAGTTATATTCTCTGAGATGAGTCAAGTCGGACCCGAAATACCGGGATCTTGCATGTGTGAAAGCCGGTCATTGGCATAGAAAATGTTCCATCGTACTGATATTTTCCCTGCATTTTTCATTATCCGATATTCCTATGCGATGCAGATGTACTTGTAAGCTTGAGTTTCCCGTTGGAACACTCATCATACTCAAAGTTGTCTGCCCTTTGAGACCAAGCTGTTTGCCCGTTCATTTCGAATCACTTCGCACTGTCCTGGTACCCGTAGTATACTCAATTGAGTAATCATTTATAGTCGTTTTACAGCCCAACTGAGTTCTGGATTGGACCCTTTAGCCATATCTGTGGCATACTTATGCTTTGTGGTGTTACTGAGCCAGTTCACACACACCGTGATTGCTCGAACTTCCGCCTGAAACACAGTATTATGGTCTGGAGGCGGAAGTAAAATTAGAGTTCTAGTTCCTCAATAAAAAGTCCCAGGCTCGTCCTTCCTTCTATCTTGGACCAATAGTTCAATAGTTCCCTTGAAGAAGACTGTTCAAACCAAGGTACAATGGTAAAACTAAACGACAAAGGTGGACTTCTGAGTTAAAGGCTAAGAAAAAGACCTGTAACAAGCTATTGAATAAGACCAAATATACTGGGGTCACTAACGACTAGGATGCCTATAAAGAGCATCTCAAAATCTGTAAGAAAAGGGCAAAGGCATTCTTGGCACATGAAAAAGGTCTCGGATGCAGCAAGGCTGCGTAAGATAGTATCCACTGCACTCTGTACAGCGGGTTATTTGCAGGATGAGGCAAATAACTTGATAAAAAACCGCGAGCAGCCATAAAATGTACTCCTGCGACACACATTTCACAGGGAACTTAACAGCAGAAACCGAGGATCAGCAGAACCAACAAGAGAGCTAGGGTTTCTTACTTGTTGACTGAGAAATCCAGAATAAGCTGGGCGATCAACAGCTTTAGCGCTTCAAATCACCTGGGCCATACGGCATCACTCCAGCAGAAAATGTTGAAGTACATTATCCCGTGGCTGGAGAAAATTTATGAAGGCCTTATCAGGCTCTCATACAACCCCATCGATGGAGGGATACACAAGTGGAATTCATACCCAAAGCGGGAAAGATATCGCATACTAGGCCAAAATACTTCAGACCAATTAGCATATCTTCCTTCCTATTGAAAGGTCTGGAAAGACTTTTAGATTCTTTCATTAGGAAAAACCTGGTTACCAAACTCCTGTCGGGGAACCAACATACTTAGAATAAGAGAAAGTCTACAGAATCTGTCCTGCACGAAATTGTGAGCATAGTCCCAATATTTCAAGGAATTCCCAACTTCCTCAGAAACATCCTATTGTGGTATGGTGGACGGCAACTGACAAACTAACCATCACCAACCTACTATGAAAGGTTCAGAGAATTGGCTGCATATGCATAAGTGGAGCTTTAAGGACTACATCGACAGCCCTACTCCATATACAGCCGATTAATATTGTGGCTAGAAAAGTTGCAACCAGAGCGACACTAAGATTAAACTGCTATGGTAACCGACCGGGTTGACTATATACCAACGGTGTACACCTTCGAGAGGAACTACATCACTATGATACCAGCCAGAGATGAATGAGTTGGCAGAATACCGGGAAATGGAAACCATCTCCAACTCTACGCATGA
Source organism: Eudasyphora cyanicolor (assembly GCA_963930755.1). Lineage (NCBI taxonomy): Eukaryota > Metazoa > Arthropoda > Insecta > Diptera > Muscidae > Eudasyphora > Eudasyphora cyanicolor. The sequence continues at coordinate 167,064,312 of OZ005735.1, forward strand.
TGAAATGGTTGGCATCGGAGTACACTGTAAAGAACTTCGTCTGCATATAGCTCACAGACTATCAGATACCTGCAGTGTCAATCAAGCCAATAATAATGGCAATAAGGGGAGCCAAGTGGCTGAGCCGCAGCATAGTGACCAACACTGGCGTTACCATTTACTCGGACAGTCTGGGTGCCATCAATTCTCTGGAAGCCACATTCCTTAAATCTCAAACAGTCATCGACTGCTGTAGATCTACTAACAAGATGGTTGAACAGTTTAATATATACCTCATATGGGTGCCTGTTCTTTTACAGTGCGCCACTATCCTCAGGCAGTCCAATGAAAGATGGACAGGAATCGGCACATGTAGGGTAGTTAGACAAATCTGGCCAAGATACGAACTGAGAAGGTCAAAATGTCTCTTCGTACTAGAGTGGAAAAAACTGTCTACGTTAGTGTTAGTTCAGACTGGACACTGCCTGATTGGCCAACACGCAAGAAGGTTAGGTTTGCGTCCAATGTGACTGTGAGGTGGAGAGGAAGAAGTGGAGAGCAGTGAGCACCTGCTTTGCAACTGGCTCTCATTGAGTAAACGACGTCTGGATATACTGGGATCGGTCTTTCTATGAAGTGACAGATCTTTCCGGTACCGATATTTCCAATATTGATAACTTTGTTTAATCAAACAGGTTGGTTTCGATGAGGGTCATCTCAGCCCATGGTATCACTAGGGAACTACATTGATCTATGTGAGCTGGTTGCCACCCTAACCTGAACCTAAAGTTCCGTGAACTCTTATAAAATAACTCAATTGGTGGAATTCCCATAATATCTAATGATTTTGTGGCTGTAGATTTCTTCATCCCAGTCTGATATTTAATTACTACTATTTACCTTACTCAGAGCCTTGAAATGTATGTCGTTCCCCGTAAAAGTCCACCATGTATGACAACCGTAGGTCAGAACCGGCCTTGCCACGACTGAGTACAGCCAATGAATAATATTTTGTTTTATCACCCATCTCGAACCTATGGACTTTTGGTATGATTAATCTTTCTTAAATAATTAATCTGGACCTAGATATTAATTGAATTTAACTTAGAAGGGCTTTACTTACTTCGACTTAAGAGGATGTGAAGAAGTTGGATGTCTAAAGTCTACTGCTGGGAAGGGTGCTGTGATTTGTTGGCAGAACTTCGCTGAACTCTTTTTGATATCGTAGGTATAGTACAGTACTAGTATAGTACTACAGTATCGATAAACATAATATAACTCCTGGTTCTAGACCACAACCTTTAGTACTCTTTGGTGCGTTTGGAGTTTAGGCAGGGCCACATCAGCCTGGAATGTATGCAGTTCCTGATTTTCACTCAAGAAGAGCTTCCAAATCGATAGAGGAATGCCTACATACGAGTATACCAAGTTCCTCAGAAAAGACACCAAAGCTCACTTGGATGTTGAGTTTGGAACCATCTGCATAGAATCTATGTCTATGGATGCGACCATTCCGTTCTGATCTATCAATAATATTGTTCATGGAGAGGTTCCATAGCAGAGGAGACAGAATACCCCTTTGGAAAGACGGGTGTACTTGCTATAGGAAACCGAAGTACTAGGTAATGCTGCCGCCATAGAAGAGAACTTTGGATCACTAGGTTTGTTGTCAGGCCACGTGTATCTGTTGTAATTGTCGTATTTGTGGCAGTTGTATCGTTATCAGTTTTAGTATTCGTGGTCGTCTCGGTTAGTTGTTGTTGTAGTGCGTCTGTTTTTGTTCAAAGGGTTTCATATAGGTCCCGAGAGTGGGGGAAGGTAGGGAAGGTCTATCACGAAATAGCCCCCATAAACGTTTCAAGGACTGAGTCGTTGCTTAGGCGTACAGGTTTCAGCAAAAGCAGCCGTCAAAACACAGTCTATGGTAACTCCTGACTGCGAACTGAAAAGTCCGATGAGCACGGTACTCATAACACTCCGGACTTCGGGGAGTTTGTTTTAAGTACAACCATTATTGTAGGGGAGATACACGTCCAACACATCATAGCCCCCGGTACTGTGACGAGGACCTATTACTTGCTGAAGTGCCCAGGTATCTGCTCGGTTCCGTACAAATACAGTCGATTATCCCTGACTGCAAACCATAGACCGATGGGCTAAAACGCTATGCAATGCTGAGAATAGCTACTCTGCAAATGACTCGACATATTGAATGGTTTGACCCACAGACTCTCTATTATACAGATGTGCCGTCGCGACTTTGTTTACATTTTCGTGAGTTACGAACGAATAGAAATGATTTTCAAACACGAAAAAAATAGTTTTCTGTATAATTTTTTTAACTTTTTTTGTACTTAACGATCGATATTTATTTTCTAAATGTGATAATTGCAAAAAAATCTTGAAAATCGATCTTAAAATACACAAAAAAATCACTCGCTGAAATCAAATTTCTTTTCGTTCGTAACTGATAGACTACTCGCTACTGGACGGAACTTCTTTATAACTTTATTTTCTTTGCTTTGACCGTCATGAATGAAGAATTGCATGTGTTTTCCCACATTGATCTCCAGTCCCACATTCTTTTCCATTTACACTATTTCGTTCAGTTTGTTCTGCATGTCGGATTGTTTATGGACTGGCGACAGATATCGTCTGCGAAGTGCGAATTCCAGGAGGTGGCGATGGAAGTTCCACACTGTTCCTCTCTTTTTCTGACATAGTTTTAACAGTTACTCGTTCATTACAACTGCGAACACAGTCGGTGACAACGGAAAACCGAAAGAATACATCAAAAACCTTGTTTCACGACGAGTTTATGTGGAATTCGCTCGAAAAGCTATCGACTTTGACTGCTCTTCGAACGATTGTGAAATGAAATCGCGATCTTAGTATCCGCCACTAATCGACGAAGTCTCATCGTGTTTAGTGCTTTTACTTTTCCCATCAGTTTATCAATCTGGTATCTCCTTAAATGACCGACATCATCTGGCAACTATCAGTGCAGTAACTGCACTGCGACGCCAGTTCACTTTTTTTGTTTTTGCAACAAACATCACGCAAACTGAAAGTATATACGGCTGTTTTTGTTTAGTATTTCAATTTAATTTTCCCTTCAATGAAGCGGAGAGGAAAACAAACAAACTAGAAAGAGAAAATTCAGTAATAACAAATAAAAATCAATTAATCTATATACATACATATGTATATAATACTGGACCAACTAATCGATGAATAGTGCGAATGTTAATTAAAATAAAAAAATGTTGAGATCACCCCAAAATAAATTATGTGGAGTGTTTGTGAGATGACCAATTGAATTACAAAAACAAAATAATAAATAAATACAATGTAAATGTTAAACTATTTATACATATGTAGTTATGTGCATAGTGTGTGTGTGTATGAAAAAATTTGTTATAAATTAACAAATATTTTGCATTCAGTCGGAGTCGGTGGTCGTCGTTAGTGTGCCAAACAGTAATAGCAAGCAGAACCAGGCTAGATCGAATCTGTTGTGTGGAGTCAGAATAATCGAACCGACAGAGCGGCAAGTGGCGGATTATTACCCAGCCTAGGAATAAACAATAAATACATTCGCTTTTCAGCTAGACAAATGTTACAGGAATGTGGAAATTAAACGAAAGCGACCGAATACAGTTTATTTGATGTCAAATGAAAATCGCAAACAACAACATGTGAATAACAAACAAACAAAATAGATGTGAACGTAGAAATCAAAAAGACAATTGTTTGCCGTTGTCTGCTGTCGCGCTGTTATTTGTTATTGTTATACGCGGAATGACGCCGCCGCCGAGGAGACTCTAGATACAAATTTCAAAAGAAGACAAAAATCGACGTAACTTCTGAAGCATCACCTCCACCCGCCGACACCCACAAAACCCATCATCATCTCGGCCGCCGCCGCCGCTACCTTTAATCAGGTGTGCCAAAGGCCTTTTTTGTAGTCAGACGGTAGCACTTGGGCTGAGGATAGAATCTGCGGGGTATCTGGTGTCGGTCTGATAGCGTTGTCGTTGTTTGCTGCATGAGACTGTGACATTTTCGAATACAACAACTACAACTGGAGCGAGCAGAGAGGGCCGCGTCGCAAACCTGGTGGTGACTGCGAAAAGCCGCCAATGTGTTTGCTTTGTTGTACTACTACTAGCAGTCCCCTTAGCATTCTCGCTATTCTGGTGTATGTTTTCTGGTTTCACTGACTTGTGTGTTTATTCCGACGTTCGTTATGTTTATTTAATTCAATTGCCGCAATATCACACACGCTCATTCTCATTGCGCATCATTAGAAAAACAAACTAGAAGAAGGTATATCACACCCAAAAAAATAATCTCATCGTCTGGCTGGGCTGGGACTGAGGCGGCTGCTTGCTCTACGTCGCTATAAGGCAGCAGCATCAATACAATAACAGCAACAACACCAGAAAATTGCTTCAGTTTTTCTTGTCGATTTCAAAACGCAGTGTCTTCAGTTCATCGCTTGTCTGTTTGCACACTATGGTAAAGTCATTGGTTTCCAAACTATCAGCAGCCTCTTCCACACTCTCCATTGCCAGTAGCTTCACCAGCAGCCATTCGAAGCATGATAGCAGCACCCACAACCACAATGGAACATCTGGTTCTTCGTCAACAGCCATCTCTGGGGACAATTATATGAAGTGTATGTTCTTTGTTATTATTTATTGTTATTTAAATACTATCTATTGTGCCTTTCCTGTATTTGCTACAATATTGTATATGCAATCTTTAAAAAACTCCATTACTTTGAAGAAATTGGGGAGGTCATAGTAGACAGATTCTACAAATCACCTCATATCATGCATTTCAAAATATGATTTTCAGTATAACAAGCGCAAAGTACGAGGCTATATACATATGTATAAAAGAAGCTATAAGCAATATGTAGAAAAATTCGGTATTCATTTGTTTATTTCGTGATCATTTGTCCTTTTTTTACATCTATTACAAGAGGAATATCATTAATATGCATGTCAAATGAAAGTTTAGATCCGATCGAAATTATTTCAAATTAGATGTGACCATATCCAGTTCCAATTATAAGCAACCCTGTTCTGTATTCCGAGAGCGGATTGAATCGGAATTTTTTATTCATAAAATTGTACATAATTTCTGTTTGGGGAATTTTGAAGATTCTCTGTAAACACAGATTGCCTTTACTTCCACATTCGAATTAAAACATATTTGGGTCAAAAGAAACAAATTTGAAAGCTCGAATCAGAGCGGATAATTTCGCTTCCATGCAGAACGGAGGCGAAGATCTGACACTAGGTATAATCAATCTCGCATAAGATTTGAGTATATCTTTTTTATATGTATCTCGTGCCAGATTGATTTTGTATCATGTCAGATTATAACTGGCATATATATACATTAGGGCGGGTTGATTATTTTTTTTAAATCGTATAGCAAAAACGTAAACTACATAAAATTCTAAGAAAATTCTCCGAAGAAACCATGTATCTAAAATAAAATCCTAATCCGCGCCTCTCGACTTGAAAATTTATATGCCCGCCTTTGCAAAAAAAAATAAATGTTAGAAAAAATAGCTTTTTCCAAAAAGAAATCGAATTTTCTGAATAAAATTGTTTAGTAAGGTAGTTCTTTTGCACTTTATATCTTTTCTAGACTCAAAATTTTTTTCATTAAAAAAAAAATCACCCAAATAAAAAAGTTTGTATATAATTTTATATTTAATATTTTTATAAGGAGATACAAATTTTTCTTTCATAATTTAATAAAAAAGATTGGAAATACAAAAAAAAATGGCACTCAAAAAATTGTTTTCAGTATTTATAAAATAACCTTCTTTTGTTTCGATAAACAATTCTTATTTTATAATGCAAATAAAAACGTGAAACGTGTTCTAACTATTTTTTATATAGAACGCAAAATTGGGTTCAAATTGGATGCAAATTGGGGTTCAACTGCTTTTTTGATAATTGGATATTTTGATTAGTCTCAAGACAAAACCTGTATTGCATAAACTATAATATAACAAGTAAAAAAGTTTCAGTCGGCTAAACCGACTAAGGTATACCCTCACTTTGTGAGTACTGTAATATATGAAATACACGAATTAATCTGTCCATTTTGTATGGGAGGTGCCAAGGGGGTTTAAAAATACTCCTATTTTTCGCTAAACAGTAAACTTCAAATATATTGCACTGTATCGAATTGTAAGCGTTTATATGCACTGGTATACTAGAGTTATGATCTACTCAATTTTGGTATGATTTGGCCATTTTGTGTGGAAGGTACCAAAAGGGGCGCGGTAACTTCGCCCATTTTTCTTGAATAATAAAAATCTAATAAAATAATATTATGTGTAGAATTTCAGAGGATTCAAATAAGTAGTATAGAAGTTATAAATAATCAATAATTCACTTAATATTAACACCTTGTGGGGGAGGTACTAGAAGGAGAGGACCAATATGGCCCATCTTCGAACTTAGCCGGAGATAGAAAAAAATATTACCACTTGACCAATTTGAAGTCAATCAGTTACTCCTTTCGAGAGTTATCGTGCGCAAAAGCTAGCAGAAAGACAGACAGACGGACGGACATTGCTCTTTCGACTAAAAACGACATAAAACGGATATCCGCCAAACATAGTTAGGGTCTTATGTCACTCCTTCGATGTGCTACACTTTTGGCCCGTAGCAAATTATATATACCCTTGTACCACTAAAGTGAGGGTATAATAAAACATAATATATTTCAAAAAAAGAAAATAGTTTTAGCGAAAGAAGAGGAACAAAATTTTCAAGTCGAGAGGCGCGGATTAGGTTTTGATTTTAGATCCATGGTTTCTTCGGAGAATTTTCTTAGAATTTAATGTAGATTACGTTTTTGCTATATTTTTAATCTAGATTTAATATAGATTAGATTAATCTAGATTTTTATTTTTTTTTTCATGCATACAAATCAACCCGCCCTTATATACATACATATCGATATCTCCATTCCAAAGCATGCTAATTACAACCAGGTACTGTTTCAGGACAGGCGATCAAAGTTTTAGGACATTTTTAAATATGTGTGGAAATCCTTTATTATGCAAATCAAATGACACTTACTATTTGGTGAATTATTTTTGACTGGGTTGATAGACAAATACAAAAATTTTAACAATATAATTTGGAATATTTTGAATTTAACAATGAATATTCCTAAAAACCAGGCTTACCAGTTTTTTAGTGTCGAATCCCCAAACTTTTTTATCCCCTAAATCCTCAAAAAAAAGATTTCTCTTCCCCCAAAAAATCCCCGGAAAATATTTGAACTAATGTGAATGAAGGAAGTATTTTAAAATTCAATGTAATTTGTACTAAAATTAATTTTGTTTGTATATATCAGATTCACAATCTTCCATCTCATCTAATTTTTTGTACATGATTTTTGTATTAAAAGTTTGATCATATCTGCCAATGTACTAAACAACTGGCAACATACTCAATTATTTTCAATGTACATCAAAGGGTTAATACTGACGATGCAAGTTCTTTAAATGACCTTGGACAAGCAGAATCCTGATACAAGTAAACTTTGCTCCAAAATGAGCTTAAACTGTTGGTAATGTCGTCTTCGAAGAAGTTTTTTAAATATCTATCGAAATACATATTTGCAATTACTACAGGTTGTCTATTTAAGTCGTACTCTAATACACTGCGAGAGCCATAGTGAAAGCTTCTTTTTGTACGAACTTTTAATTTAATTTTTTAATTTATTTGTTTTCATCGGAGTAACCGAGCCTATAAGGCCATATATGATTACAAAATACGACAATAAATATTCTACTCGAAAATCTTAAATATCTATAATGTATCAATAGACTTAATTATAAAATAATACAAAAAACAAGAGTTTTAAAAAAGCGTAACTAAATTCCTCCTAACTTTCACAGTATTTATAAGCAGTTATGCTGAAATCAACAATAGGAAAAACTACTCACTGTGAAAAAAAAATATATATATGCAAAACAACAACTCAAATTATTAACAAAAAAACATTAGACATAAAATACAAGCATAATAATTGAATGAAATAATAAAAGAAAATAAGGGAAAATAAAACAATTTTGAGGCGATTGAAGATAAGAAAACAAGAGTTCTAAATATCAGTCCTACTACTCACTAAAACCTACTCTAATGCGTCCTACAATTTTTACGGACGCATTTTGTAAACAAAGATTTGACAGAAAATACAATTAATATAATAAATGAAGTCATGTAATAGTAACAAATTGCAATCACCGCCAATCCCCAAACTAAAAAATATCCCCTTTTACAAAGAAAAATCCCCAAATCCCCTAAACTGGCAGCGCTGCTAAAAACTTGCTAATTCGACTAAGCATACTTTGGAATGGAGGTATCGGCATCATTGAATACAACAACATATATGTACCATATCAAACAAAATATGTATATATCAATATTTAAAATCAAATTTAAATTACTTCTCCAGGCATTTCTTACTACAAAATAAAAAGCCAAATTTTCGACAGTCTGTCAGGAAAGTGTTTTGACATTCGTTTTTTTCAGGGTAAAAAACTACCCTTTATTTTTATTTTATTTAAATTTTTTTAAATTGCACGGCAAATTAAATAACAGTCGGCAAATTGGATAACAGAATAGTTTTTATTTTTTTTTTCATAAATGTATTACATTAATGGCCCGACAAAAAAAAGTATAAAAAAAAGACTTTCTTGACACCAACTTTTGTGAAGAAATTAATTATTCTGGTTATTTTATAATTAATAACAAAATTTAGTTTTTCCAAAAAAGTTTATCAGAAGGTACATTTTTTGCAATGTTAAAACACTTTCTTGACATACTGTATTTATTTTTGTGAAGAATTAATGGTATAAGGAGTATAGTTTTGTCCATAACTATTCTTTGGGCTGTCCGATTATACCCAAATATCGACAGAATATACGACTGGAACAAGTTGCATACTTCATTCTGTGGGTTTCTTTGTAATTGCTACGTGAAGGTTAAGGAAAAAAATCGAAAACGCTATATCTGAAGAACGGTCCACAATATTATGCCGAAATTTTGTGTGTACGCTTTTGATCCTACCGAAAATGGGCGGTATCGGTTAAGTGGGTGGGCTCCACCCACACAACAGTATTTTTGAAAACGTTATGGATAGAACCCTTTTGAAGCGAAACTCCTGAAATTTTGTGTAGGTGCTTTAAATGCCTATTTATTTACGATCGTCTCCAAAGCTGCCACTCTTAACCTCCACTTCTGCGTACACACCATGATCCGAACCAAGGCGGGGTAATGATAGAGGGTGGAATACCAGCTACAGAATACATATATCAACAGCCGGCACATACAGACAAAGCAATATTTACTACATATTTAACAAAGAGACGATCCGAGAACTTACTATATTATTTCTTACTGCAGATCGTCGCCATATCGGTAGTCTAGAGCTAATGGTAAAACATTGATAAATAGTAGAAACAGCCCCGAACCAATATTACTACTATGGGGTACCCAGATGGAACCAAAATCAGAGAAGAAACTACAAAATTGCATAGTCTGAATACGGCTATTAAGATAAGGGCATATCCAACTCAACAAGTTACTACTAAAAACAATACGATTCAAATTATGTAGTAAGATCCTGTGATTAACTGTTTCAAAAGCTTAACTAAAATCTCTCTCCACATCTGTTTGATTACAAAGTACGAATTCTTCAATTAGATGAAAAGTAAATTGAACTCAATGTGCCATAGTTGAAAGTTCCCTTGCGAAGGACGTGTTGGAACGGACTGAGAATAGACGATACACTATGCGACAAAATCCCAGTGACCAAGTTTTGGAATAATGCTTAATTTTGCACTTCGTCGATAATTCAAAACATTAAGCAGGTTTCGTGATTTATGAAGTTCAATTAGATGGGAAATTACCATTTTCAGCTTCCTTGAGGGAAAAAGTAATATCAGCTCAGAATGCGACTCTAATGGTGTTTTCTTTTCTAAAAAAAGGTGTTGCCCTGTCAGAGAGCAGCATTTTAATAATGTCGCCTACACCCTCTTGTACTGCTGCATTTTTTATGGTCAGAATCGAAAACAAAAATGCAAAAAACTAGCTTCACTAAAACTCACTAAAAAAAACTAAAAACAAAGAATACTTCACGGCGCCGCTTAAATAAAGCATCAGTTCAAACATTCACAAACGAAAACAAAAAGGCATTTTTGGGCCGTAAGGAAGCAACAAATGTAGCATTATTTGGCACAAAAGAAATCACCATAAGTCTATTGGTGTGATAAACGCCATATCTATCTATTCGCCTTTTGGGCCTTACAATCAAATGTTCACAGTCAAATTATTCTGTACTGTGAACCTTATAATGATAGAATACGGAGGAGTGACCTAAGACCCCAAGTATGTACGGCGGAAATCCGTTTTGGGTCTTTTTAAATAATTTGAGCAATGTACGTCCGTCTGTCTGTCTGTCTGCTGGCCGATTGACTTCAAATTTGGTATGTGGTAATATTTTTTTCTATCTCCGGCTAAGTTCGAAGATGGGCCATAGTGGTCCACTCCTTGTAGTACCTCCCCCACAGAGGGTTAAAGTTTAATGAAATATTGATTGTCTAATAACATGTATACAACTAATTAGAATCTTCTAAAATTCCACACATAGTATTACTTCATTAGTCGCTACGAACAACAGAAAAATGGTCGAATTTGCCACGCCCCTTTTGGAACCCCCCACAAATGGACCATTTTGCAAGCAAAGTTAACATTCTATAACTATAATCAAATTTGTACAGTGTAGTGTTTTTATAGTGCCTACAGTCTAGTAAAAAATGGGGGTTATTGACACGTCCCTTTTGGTACCTCCCACACAAATGGACGATTTTGCACCAAAAGTTAACAGCTTATAACTTTTATACTAGCGTATACAAATACTTAGAATTTTGTACAGTCTCATGTTTTTATAGTACCTACAGTCCAGTGAAAATGTGGATTATTGACACACACCTTTTGGTACCTCCCACACAAATGGGCTATTTTGCACCAAGAGTTAACAGCTTATAACTTTAATAACAGTACATACAAATACTTAGAATTGTGTACAGAGTAATAATTTTATAGTGCCTACAGTTCAGTGCAAAATGGGCATTATTGCCACGCCTTTTGGTACCTCTCACACAAAGGTACCATTTTGTACAAAAAGTTAAGAGCTTATAGCTTGAGTACCATTCCAAGAAACCTCTACTAAATTGTGCACAATGTAAAGCTTTTAAAGTACCTACAGCCCTATGAAAAAAAGGGCATTGGTACCACGTCCCATTTTGTACCTCCCACAAAAAAGGCAAAATCAAACCAAAATTTAGTATCTTATAACGTTAATATACCAGCGCACATAAACGCTTATAATTCGGCACAGTGCAATGTATTTAAAGTATCTACTGTTCAGCGAAAAATAAGTGTATTTGTTAAGCCCCATCTGGTAACTCCCACACAAATTGACAGATTAATTCGTATAATATTCCATATTACATTACTCACAAAGTGAGGGTATACCTTAGTCTGTTTACCCGACTGTAACTTTCTTTCTTGTTTTCATTTTGTTGCATAGTGTTTTCTTTGGGACATTAAGTCTATTTGTATACATAACTAACACATCCCATTAATTTAACATTCAAATAAACGCATTATCTATTGCAATCTAGTGTGCAATAACTCTTACTTGTAATTTTCACATTAACATTCGTCTATAGTTCCTACATGGAGACAAAATATATAATTTTCGAATATAAGTCGTTAAGGAAAATGAATAAAAAACTTAACCTAACAGCCTTTGTGGTGGAATGGATATTTTCAACGTTTTTTTAAATATCCAATCTTAGTCATTATTTTGTAAACGTGCGTTATTATTTTTTCGCAAAAAGATATTTTATTAACAAAATAAATATATGTATGTTTATAGAAATGATTAAAAGAGTCACCATATCATGTTAGGTTTGTTGTTATCTTGATACACAGCAAACACGTGTACATAATGATAAAAAACACCGCTAAAAAGTTGCAGAACTGTAATTTTGAAGAAATTGTTGAAACACTTAGAATGCAAAATCTAGATCAAGATAATTGTATCTGCCGAATTTTATAAAGATCTGTTGAGAAATTATGATTCTACAGCGCTTAGATACAAAATTGAGCGCTATATCTAAATCAGAAACGACTTTCTTCAAATTTAACAGTACGAGGGTTGCTATATATATTTCTGGCCTAGGCAACACTAAGTGTTGCCTGGCGCCTTCTGACATTTCCATTGGAAAGTTTAACATTTTTTAGCATAACTTCACTCAGGCCGTTTTGTCATTTGAGCGCGAATTGTTTTGGTTACAGTGTGTTGAAAATTCTCCTCCAAAACATGGTTTTTGAACGCTTCGCAGCTGCTTCAGGCGTCGAAAAACGTTGACCAAGCAGTTTTTTCTTGATGTGAGTGAATAAGAATAAGTCATTGGGTGTCAAATAAGGGCTGTACGGCGAATGACCCATCAATTCGACGTTTTGGCCGGTCAAAAAGGCGCTGGTTTAAGCCGATGTGTGAGAGCTAGCATTGTCATGGTGCACAATGATTCGTCTTCTCTTGTTCGTTTTTCGAGTTTCTCCGAAGACTTCAGGCAAACCAATTGTAATGTACCACTCAGAATTGACCGTCCTACGTTGTGCGGGATCCAACGAGAACAAACCTTTTTTACGGCCAGGTGTTCATGCAATATCGAATGTATGCTGGTGGAAGAAATGCCCAAGGATGCATGACTATCTTGCAATTCAATGCTCTCATCATCCGTTACACGTGAACTGACATTATGTGTATGTGATACGCACACTGAAAACAACAATATATCTACCAACCCACCCAGTGTCGATGAAATATGCGAAGCCATAAAAATGTTAAAAAACAAGAAATCTCCAGGACTGAATAACATATTTCCAGAGTTATTACGAGCAGATCCCGAATGTAGCGCTCAACTCCTTTTACCTACCATCAACAGTTTTTTGGCAAAATGAATCCCTTCCCCAGGAACTAACCGAAGGAATTATTGTCAATGTACCTAAGAAAGGAGACTTAACAGAGCGAAGAAATTGGAGGGACATTACGTTACTCAGTATGGTCAACAAGGTGATTGCTCACATATTAAATAAGAGAGTATCGGACGTGATCTTACCCGGACTCAGAAATGAACAAGCCGGATTTCACCCACAAATGTCCTGTGTCGACCATGTCAACAGCATAAGGGTAATAGTAGAACAGTCGGTTGAATGGAGATCACCACTGTATTTAACATTCATCGATTTCTAGAAGGCATTCGACACCCTCAACCACAATGTCATATGGAGTGTTCTGTCCTGTAAAGGAGTACCTGCTAAAATAATATCCCTCATAATGAGTTTATACGCCAACGCTACGTGTCGCGTACTCCACGGAAAATTGCTGAGCGATAGCATAACCATCAAAGCGGGTGTCCGGCAAGGGTGTGAGTTGTCTCCCTTTCTATTCAACTGTGTCCTGGATCAAGTGATGCAGGTAGCAACTATGCAGAGAAGGGGTATAATATGGGGACTACAAGGCAGACTAGAAGACCTTGACTATGCCGATGACATCTGCCTCCTTTCCCACACTTTTGCCGATATGCAAACTAAACTCAACTTAGTCCAGGAAACAGCATCTCGTGTAGGCCTAAAAATAAATATAAAAAAGACCAAAACTTTACGCCTGAACACAACAAATACTGAAATGTTCCGTACAAACGGCAAAGTATTGGATGAAGTGGATTCGTTTTGCTACCTAGGAAGCGTAATCGACAAGACTGGTGGATCCAAAAATGATATACTTAACCGAATAAACAAAGCCAATCAAGCATTTGGCATTTTAAACTCTGTCTGGAGATCAAACTCTATCTCGAGAAGGACGAAACTGAGCATATTCAACTCAAATGTAAAATCTGTCCTACTATATGGATGCGAATCATGGAATGCTGCATCACGAGACATGAACCATATGCAAGTATTCATGAACAAGTGCTTGCGCAAAATTGTTCGTATATTCTGGCCCAGGACAATTAACAAAAACGATTTGTGGGCATTAACACAACAGCAACCAATCCATATTGAGATTAGAAGGCGTAAATGGGGATGGATAGGGCACACTTTGAGGAAACCAGCGGATGATATTGCCAGACAAGCCATCGATTGGAACCCGCAGGGCAGCCGACGCAGGGGGCGCCTGGAGACGACTAATTTAATCGGAAGCAGCGATCCTTAACCTAAGCTGGAATGAAATTAAATAATGTGCATTAAATAGAGTAAATTGAAAATCCATTGTTACGGCCCTATGCTCCTCACAGGAGTAAAAGGAATAAATATATATATCTAGCATTATCAGTTCACGCACGGCATCAATGTTTTCTGGCACAACGGCCGTTTTTGGACGACCTTCGCGACCTTCACGACCTTCGTCTTTGAGCGAACGTCGGCCACGATTGAATTCATTAAACCAGTTTTTCACAGTGATATAGGATGGTGCTTCATCGCCATACAAAGATTTAAGTTCATCGATGCACTCTTGTCGTGATAATCCACGTCGAAAGTTGTGAAAAATGATTGCACGAAAATGTTCACGAGTTAATTCCATTTTTTGCCAAATTTATTTTTTCAAGTCACTGTAAACAACACAAATGATGGTCGTACGTCAAAATGTTTTGAGTACGTTTATGCTAAAAAATGTCAAACTATCCAATGGAAATGTCAGATGGAGCAAGGCAACACTTAGGGTTGCCTAGGCCAGATATATATATAGCAACCCTCGTATTCGTTCTTGGAATCAGAAAACTGATATCTGACAATTTTAGTCAAGACTACTCGAGGTATACTGCCATCCTAAGAAAGAAGGTCACATCTGCATTTTAGTAGTTATGAAATATTTAGCTTTTTCGTTTTTTAATTTCCGCGCCTTTTAATTTTAGGTTTAGGTAAAACCGGCTGCTACCCAACCCTAAACCAAAAGGCCCGAAAGTTAACAAACGTAAAAGCTAAATATCTGAAAACTACTAAAATGGAGATGTTACTTCCTTTCATAGGAGGCGCCGATTTGCTTCAAATTTGAAAACGTACATTCCTGACTTAGAAAACTAATATCTGTCACATTTTAAAAAGATCTGTTGAGAAATAGGAATTCTACATCGATTGGATACAAAATGTGTTAAATCCTCTGGAAATATTCATGTATGGAGTTATACCAAATCCGATTTTCTCAAATTTCATTTGGTTTCATCCCTGGGCGAAGGGATGATCAGTTTCAAAATTTTGATTATACACTGCGTAGATGTCGGCCTATTCAACAAAATAAGTTAAAAACGTAAGATCTATTGTATCGGCATTTGCTAACACATACATCTGTGATCATACATTACCTCTCTATATGTGGATACTTTCCAGTAAATCTATTTAGGTGACTGCTACTTGTGGTTTCTCGCTCGTCCGATTCATATATGATATGTGGTTGTCATGATATCGGCGTTCCAATATCTGTTATTTGTAATTTTTCGCTCGGCCGATATCAGTATTGTTTTTAGAAAATTGATAAACTTGAAGTGATTCGTTTAAAATTATAATAATTTAAATAAAAGTCCAAGCATTTATTTAATTTTTATATTATTTTTGTTTAAAAAAGCATACCCTCACTTTAGTGGAGGAGGGAATAAATCATTTAATACGAAACAAAGTGTAACACATCAAAGGGGTGAACTAAGACCCTAAGACTAAGATCGCACCTGTTCCACAAAAGGGTAACAACTCAAAATTTTTTAATTTTGCTTTTTTGCAAGAAAACAACGTACAATTATTAAAAGATGTAGGCACGAGAATCGTTTTTAACCTAGTCTTTATTGAAAGAATGTAGAAGATAGAATGAAAAAATGTGTATCAATTTAAACAATGAAAAAAATGTATACTAGAAAAAATTGTTCTGACAGAAAACTGATTTACAAAAGTTGAAATAAAATAATATTAGAAACTATAAATGTACAAGTGAATATAAGCAAAGTATTTCAACACTCCTCCTCAATTGTACATGACTTTTGCATATGTTCTGAATTTCTCCAGTTTTGATACTGCCAGTGGTTTTGTTAACATGTCTGCAAGCATTTCTTCGGAAGGACAATAAATACATTCAATGATTTTGTTCTCAACATAATCTTTGACGAAGTAATATTTAGTGTCGATATGCTTGGTTCTACTGCTTAATTTCTCCTCTTTAATTAAGTTTAAGCAACTTGTATTATCTTCGTATATAATAGTTGGGCGAATTTGTTTGCAACCAAAATCAGTTAAAATATTTCGAAGCCATGTTGCTTCTTTAGCAGCTTCCGATAATGATATAAATTCGGCTTCAGTTGTGGATAAAGAGACTATTGTTTGCTTCTTACAAGCCCAACTTATTGCGCATCCGTTTAGTAAGAATAGATATCCTGAATTGCTTTTTCGATCTATTCGGCACTCTGCCCAGTTTGCATCGGCGTACCCGATAAGGATATTAGGTTCTTCGTTGTCGCATGTTAGTTTTAAGTACATATCCATTGTACCTTTCAGATATTTTGCAACTCTTTTCAACTCGTTCCAATCTTCCTGAGTAGGAAAACCAATTTTTCTAGAAAGTATGGAAATACTTGCCGCAATGTCTGGACGTGTGTTGACTGCTATATATAATAATGATCCTAAAAGACTTTGGTATTCCGAGTTTCTTATCAAGGGTTCAGATATAATTTTTCCGTACGATGGTTCTAATGGGTACTTGGAACATTTTGCTTCATTTAAACCAAACTTGTTCAAAATCTTGTTAATGTATGTTTTCTGGCCAATCTTGAATCCTCCATTGTCAGTCCTTTTGACCTCGATTCCCAGGAAATGTGATATTGGACCAAGATTCTTGACCTCGTAATGACTGTTCAGTAGTTTATAAATATTAGCAATTTCTACTTCGTTTTTAGATGCCACTAACAAGTCATCAACGTATACTAATATATATACTTCTTCCCCATTGATGACCTTCTTATAAAGACATTGGTCGGCTTTGCTTCTTATAAATCCGTGACCAGTAAGTACATCGTTCAGTGCCTTATTCCAAACGTTTGCGGCCTGTTTTAAACCATAAATACTTCGCTTCAGTTTACACACTTGAGTGTCATCACCTTGAACAAAACCCGGCGGTTGTTTCATAAAAATGGTTTCTTTTAGGCTACCGTTCAGGAAAGCACACTTTACATCCATGTGTTGGATATGCATCCTCTTCTGTCCAGCGATTGAAAGGAGAACACGGAAAGTTGATTGTCGAACCACAGGCGCAAACACCTCGTCATAATCAGAACCATACTTCTGATTAAATCCTCTTGCAACGAGTCGAGCTTTATAACGCTGAATAGTGCTATCATTATTAGTCTTCAATTTAAAGGTCCACTTGCAACCAATAACGTTTGCATTTGGTGGTTTGGCAACTAAATCCCATGTGTCATTTTCTAACATAGAGTTCATCTCCTCCTGCATCGCCACCGACCACTTACGTTTTTGTTTTGATTTCAGCGCTTCTTTATATGTTTTGGGTTCAATAATTTCCTCAGATTCAACCACACAAGCTGAATATCGCACAGGACGGACACCCTTGTTAACTCTTGAAGATCTTCGTAAAACAGGATCAGCGGGATCAACATCATTTGCTATTGGAATCTCTTCTGTGTCAGGAAAATATTCAAGATCACTGCTCAAGCTGCAGAAAGAGGCTCCATCAGAATTGTCGATATCAGCGTCACCTTCTTCTTCTAATGATTTTTTAGAAGAAATATTAATTTCTAATTGACTGCATTCATGAGGTTGTTGATCTAATGATGAGTCCATAGCTCCGCTGGAGGTTACAAATTTAAAATCTCTGCTTATGGTAAGTTTATTTGTGTTTGTATCGACGAACCGCAAGCCTCTGCATTCTTCATCATACCCCATGAAGGTTAACAATTTTGAGTTGTTATCGAACTTCTTCCTCTGTACATGAGGGATAAGAACATAAGCTTTTGAACCGAATATCTCGAAATTACTAATGTTAGGTTTAGAACCTT
This sequence comes from Eudasyphora cyanicolor, assembly GCA_963930755.1. Lineage (NCBI taxonomy): Eukaryota > Metazoa > Arthropoda > Insecta > Diptera > Muscidae > Eudasyphora > Eudasyphora cyanicolor. Next base: position 167,082,469 of record OZ005735.1, read on the forward strand.
CCCATCTCTCGTACGGGGTACATGGTACAGAATTAGTAACAAGTCTGCTCTGCAGATGGTTTGCGTACATAATGGCCTCGCCCCAATAATGTTTTGGTAATTCAGCTTCTTCGAGAAGACAGCGTGCCATTTTGACCAAATATCTATTTTTTCTCTCCGCTACGCCATTCTGTTGCGGACAATAGGGTACCGTAAATTGAGATTTAATTCCATAGCTACGTAAAAACTCCGACATTTTCTCAGACTTATACTCTCCGCCATTATCGGATCTGATGCATTTTGGTGATTTTCCGAATTTGTTTTTCACCATTTCAACAAAAGCTTTCATTTTTTCTAATACTTCGGATTTTTAGCTATGGAGATTTAATTTACGTAGCTATGGAGATTTAATTCCATAGCTACGTAAAAACTCCGACATTTTCTCAGACTTATACTCTCCGCCATTATCGGATCTGATGCATTTTGGTGATTTTCCGAATTTGTTTTTCACCATTTCAACAAAAGCTTTCATTTTTTCTAATACTTCGGATTTTTCATACAACAAGTATACAACTGTGTAACGGCTAAAGTCGTCAATGAAAGTTAGAAAATATTTCTTCTTTCCGGGAGTTATTGTCTGCATAGGTCCGCATATATCTGTATGGATGAGTTCCAAGACTTCCCCAGTTTCGGACATCGATCTTTTTGGGAACGGTTTTCGTGTTAGTTTACATTTGCTACATACCTCACAGGTCTTTCGTACGCCACAGTCCATAATCGAGAAATCTTCCTCTAGCTTACCCGACTGCATCGCTTTTACCGCATTTATGTCTCGGTGACCAAATAATTTATGGTAGTAGTGCTGACAATGATCCATATTACAAATGAATACTTTTACCTCCTCAGGCCGTTTACATCGTAATTGATATAAATTGTTTATTAAATCAGCAAGACCAATTTCGGTGTGTTTTGCATCCAGTATTTTGCACCCAGTCTTACAAAATGTGACTGTATAACCTTTGGTAGATAGTTTCTTGACGGATAGTAGATTTCCTTTGAATGATGGAATAAACAATACACCACCAATGGTTATAATTTTTTCATTTCCTGCGCTGTTTAGCATAGTAATCTTGCAAACACCTTTTCCGGATGAATAAACAGCATCACCATTCGCTACTGTTACTTTTTCGCTCCACGTTGTGTCAAGTTGAGTAAATTCTTTCAAGTCGCTACATATGTGGCACGTGGCTCCTGAATCGACAACCCACTCGCCTTGCGTACCATTTAAAACGAAACAAGAATTTTCAACACTTACAATTTCTTTTGCTAATTTTGCCTTTTGTTGAACACTTTGTTTTTTGTTTTTCAGTTTCCAGCAATCCTTTCGAATGTGTCCAATACCATGACAATGGTGGCAAATTATCTTCTTTTGATTTGGCTTATTCTTACTTGTTATCTTGAGAGCGGAATCCTCGCACGCTTGCCTTTTCTTAAATTTGTCATGTTCTTCTAATAATTTGCTTTCTACGAGCGTCATTGTAAGGTCTTTCTCGTCTCTTACTTCAAGAGCAGTTATCAAGGTGTCGTACGATGCGGGCAAACTACTTAGTAACATTGATATTACCCATGATTCAGATAACTTTTCACCCAAAGCTTGCAATTTCGAAAACATCAATTTCATTTTTGAAATATGGGAATCCATATCCTCTCCTGGGAGTAGCTTAAGTTCACAAATATTCCTCATAAGTTTTACCTTATTGCTCAGTGATGATTTTTCGTGATATGCCTTAAGAGTCTCCCAAGCATCTTTTGCATTTTTACAGCTTGCAATTCGATATACTTCACATTCTTCGACAGCTAGTCCAATCAGAATTGTCGCCTCTGTGTCTCGCTCTTTCCATTTGCTATCTGGATTTTCCGGAATTGCCTCACTTACAACATCCCACACTTTTTCTTTCTTTAATAAAAGTTGCATTCTATATTTCCACAACTCATAATTGTCGCGATTCAACTTCGTGAATAACAGCTTAGAGTCAGCCATGATTTCAGCAATTGCAGTCAGTTCCAAAGATACCGATTCAGGATACCACAACAAGAACAATTTCAGACGCAAACAAGAGAAAAAAAATCCAGGCACAAGGAAGAAATATTATAATTCTTTTTAAATTCAGCTATGTTTAATTTTCGGAATGCACTGGGCCCATAACCTATTAAAAGATGTAGGCACGAGAATCGTTTTTAACCTAGTCTTTATTGAAAGAATGTAGAAGATAGAATGAAAAAATGTGTATCAATTTAAACAATGAAAAAAATGTATACTAGAAAAAATTGTTCTGACAGAAAACTGATTTACAAAAGTTGAAATAAAATAATATTAGAAACTATAAATGTACAAGTGAATATAAGCAAAGTATTTCAACAACAATGGCAATTTCTACCCACTGCAAAAAATGTCCATTGATTTTTCTCCTTTTTCATAATAAAAAAAACCGTTATGACTCTCTCTGTGTTTTCAGAATAACGTCTTTAGATTCAACTAAAGAGTTACATTTTGAATTGCCTCCAAGTATTTAAGCAAATGGGACCGTTGATTTATCATCTAAAGAGTAATATTTTTAGTTGTGCCCTTTTCAGCTTATAATTTGAGTAAGATTTTTCAGTTAAAAAGTTACAACTCAAAATAATACCAATTTATATACAAACTTTTTTCAGGAAAAGAGTAACAACTGAAAAAAGTTGTTATTTTTCTATCTTTATCTTCTTTATATATAAAATACTAGCTGGACCGGTCCACTTCGTTGCCCCATATTTCCGATACCGTCCATTTTTGGACCACTGACGTAGACTGCCAGCATATATATATACACAAAATTACAGCACTCTCGCTAACAAATTGTGCAATATATCTTTCACCACATTCAGAGAACTCAAATTTATTTTTCGCGCATATATTTTCCGTTAATAGTACTTTATTTATATGCAAAGCCTTAACTTTGTATTTTCTAAGAGGCTTCTGAAAGAACAAAAACAAAACTCAAGTTTTTGATAGAGCTAGAACTGACCACAGGCCGATTTAAGTGAATATCATGTGGTTTATTAAACACTCCTGTCTATATGTATGCAAAATTTCAGCTCTTTAGCTCTAACAGGAGCCTCAGCGGTCAAGTGGTCGAAATCACTCGGCGGAAAATTGATAATCAAAGTAGCCTATGGCAATTCCCAGGCATTGGTCTATCTGTCCACCAAGTTTCAAAACAATTGGTTCAGTAGTTTAGGCGTGATGCTGGAACAAACAGACAGACAAACAAACGATTTGCAACGCCCACATTTGCCCCGCCCACTTTTTGCAAAATTGTTTTTTCCAAAACCCTCTCAGACCAAATAGCTTTCAAACAAAAGAAAACATTTTAAAATCGGCCCAGTGGTTTAAGCGTCTCTAAAACACATACATACAAACATTTTTCCATTTTTATATATATAGATAGATTTTGATAGCGGGTGAACTGACCACGGACCAAAAACGACTTTCTGAATAGTCCGTAGGGTATACAAAATCCGAGTCTATACATAAACAAAATGTATAGCATCCTACCTCTTATAGGAGCCACAACGGTCCAGCGGTCAAAAGTCGCTTGGTGTAAAATCGCATCCCTTGGAGATCAGTATACACACATAAAGTAGTAGGATCATAGCTCTTAAAGGACTTTTAAAGTACAGAAAGATTGAAAAATCCGTTGGTCACTGCTACACTGACTACAGTCTGAGAATTGACCGAATCGCTCACCACCACAGTAAGTGGTGAGCGATATATTTTGAAAACGCTTTACAATTTTTAAAACGCCGTTTTATGTCCGGTTTTATGAAAATTGTTCTGGTCACTGCTACATTGACCACATTCAGAGAACTCAACATTATTTTTCGCGCATATATTTCCGGTTATAGTACTTCATATATGCGAAGTTTTAACTTTGTTTTTTCAAAGAGGCTTCTGAAAGAACAAAAACATTTTTTGATAGCGCTTGAACTGACCACAGGCAGAAAAATGATTAAGTGAGTAGCACGTGGTTTTGACAACACTCCTGTCTATGTGTATTCAAACTTTCAGCTCTCTAGCTCTAACAGGAGCCTCAGCGGTCAAATGGTCGAAAATCACTCGGCGGTAAATCGAAAATCAAAGTAGCCTATGTCACTTCCCAGGCATTGGTCTATCTGTCCACCAAATTTCAAGAAAATCGGTTCAGTAGTTTAGGCGTTATGCTGGAACAAACACATAAACAGACAGACAAACAAACAATTTGCCACGCCCACATTTTCCCCGCCCACTATTTGCAAATTTTTTTTTCCAAAACCATCTCAGACCAAATAGCTTTCAAACAAAAGAAAAAATTTTAAAATCGGTCCAGTGGTTTAAGCGTCTATAAAACACATACATACATACATACAAACATTTTTCCATTTTTATATATATAATAATAATAATAATAATAGAAAGATATACGTACGTTTGTTAGTAACGCATGATCTCAGAAACAATGAAAGCGAATGGGCTGAAAATTAAACAATATATTCAGTTTGGGGTCATTTGTGTTTTAGAATTATTTTTACCGCGATTGCGGAGTGGTCAAGTTATTTGCAGAATTCGCATTTACAGAGCGATTTGACTGAAATTAAAAATGTATGTATGTTTTGTCTTGATAATAGTTTGTATGTATGATTCTAACCGGTATACTTTTGTGTAATAATTTTTTCCTGAAACTCGGGATGTATGTATTCTTGAATGAAATAAATATCAATGAATAACAAACCAATACATATCAAACAGGACGGGCAGGACAACGTCTGCTGTGGTCAGCTAGTAATTAATAAAAACACAAAAAAGAAAATAGCGTTATTATTTTTTCTATGATATTTCCTTGCAACGTCATATTCTTTTTTGTATACTCGTATATCCTTAATATTAACGGAAACAGTTTTTGGCCTATACTGAAATTTTTTAAAATTTTGAGTTGTTACCCTTTTGTGGAACAGGTGCGATATGTTTGGCAGATACATATACATATTAAGTCATTTGAGTTATGCCCTTTCTTCTGCCTGACTGGTCGACACACTAACTCCCGAAGAGAGAGGTAGTATACTCTTAACCATTTCACAAATTCATACGAACATTTCTTATTTGTTTTCTTTTCAAAACTTTTTTTATAACTTCTAATATTTTTAAATTTGATTCTAATCTGTTTTTGCTCATTTAAATATGCCATTCATACATACGCCAAATATAAAAAGTTTGTTGCATATTTCAGTTTTTTAAAAAAGAATTATTTGGACTAAGTATATATTATGTTTTCAACCAACACACGGCCATCAGTAAATCGACATATATTTGTTAGAGGTTCTCGGATATTTGTACTATATAGGGTTGTGGGTGAGTATTGTATGTATGTTGTTTAAAAGCCCAATGTTAATTGAGCTTATACACTATGTATTATGTGTACTTGGTGGGGGCGGGAGTCCAAATTGGAAATAATAAGCATATTTTTAATTTACTAATTTTGTTCTCTTTTTGTTTGTTAATTACTAATGCTATTATTTATAATTGGTGTATATAAGTATTGGCAATAAAATGAAAAAGTTACTTGAATGACCTTCAGATTTTTACAAATTACACCATTACAATGTATGTGCTCCAAAATGTATCCTCGATGAAGAAGCATATCCTGCATAACTTTGCGCTGAGTTGGATGGTGTGACACCAGAAAGTTTATTGAGAAAACGAAAAGTTTAAAATTTAAAAGTTAAACCCCCAATTTCACAACCTCCGGTTAGAGCTAACTCACAAAATTTCATACAATTTGACAGCTATAACTGTAGGTTAGCTCTACCTGTAGGATAACCGTAGATTGTGGAATTGGCCGTAAATGAGGGAAATTTTTAACTGGTGTCATCGAAAGCCTTGCCAGCTCACATAGGCCAATGAAAGTGCCTAAGTTATACCACGGGCTCAGATGCGCCTCATCGAAAAAACTTGTTTGCTAAACAAAGTTATAAAAGTATGAATACCCGTATCGGAAAGATCTAGAAAGTCGATCCCAGTATATCCAGACGTCGTTTACTTAATGAGGGACAGTAGCAAGTGCTCAATGAAGTAGTTTTCAACTTCTTACAAAACCATTTTCCATCCGTTCAGCGGTTTCGCCGATATCTTACAAAACTTTGCAAAAAAATCCTATTTTTATCTCCTCACCTTAGAGAGGAGGGTATATATCGCTCACTTACTTCAAGAGTGTCATAACTCAAAATTGAAAATTGTCAGGATGTGTAACTTTAAGTCCGTATAAAAAATATATAACATGAAATAAGACGTTTGAAAAAGGTGGAATAATCCGAAATATGCTTATAAACAATATTTCGTTGAGATTTATTTATGGATATTTGCAAAATTAGCTTTTCTGTAAGACAACCTCAAACATTTTTAATTTTGAGTTATGACAGACTTGAAGTGAGTGAGCGATATCATTTGCTACGAGCCAAAAGTGTAACAAGTCGAAGGAGTGACCTAAGACCCCAAGTACGTTTGTAATTTTAAGTCATTTAAACAATGTCCGTCCGTCCGTCTGTCTGTGTGTCTATCTGCTCGCTGGTGACTTCAAATTTGGTATGTGGTAATATTATTCTCTATCTCCAGCTAAGTTCATAGATGGCCATACTGGCCCACTCCTTCTAGTACCTCCCCCAAAAAGGGTTTACATTTAGTGAAATATTGGTAGTTTAATAACTTCTATACTACATACTCGAATCTTCTGAAATTCCACGCATAGTATTAGTTTGTCAGTCGCTAACACCTTGTAGTACCTACTGTCCAGTTAAAAGTGGGCGTCATTGGCACCCCTCCCTATTGTTACTTCCCACAGAAATGTATTATATTAATGCTTGATATATAATAGTTTAATTATAGCAAAAATTAAATAACTTTCTTACTTGTTTGAGAATATTTTAATAATTTTCAAATAAAAGTCTCATAAAAACATCTAAAAACACACAATTGTTATATTTTTATGATTTGATCATGAATAAAATGAGACCATTCGGTGCATAATTTAAAAAGTTGTAGCCAGGAAACAATTACACTTCTCTTGAAATTCGAAAATTTGCTCTAATTTCTACAAAAACAAACTTTGACAAAACAAATAATTTTTACTTAATTAGTAACAAGAAAGAAACTAAAATTTGACACTTAGAAGTAAGACCCAAAGATCGTGTCGACCAGTGTTATGTATACAAATGTTAATAGAATAATCCCTTACTCAACCCATCTAGGATTTCTGAATGCCAATTGCCACTGCTTGTGTTCGAATCGAATGCCTGAAAATGTTGACTACTGTTATTGATGTCTCTTGTACGTGTTGCCGAAATTTGTTAAATTTAACTTGAAATTTGAAATCTCTTTAATTGAACTTTACTTTCTTTACATATGTATGTACATAGTCTATATGTATATATCACTAACATATACATACATACATAATTTCATTTTCTTTCCATTTTCAATTAGATCGCAATGATCCGGGGCGTTTCTTTGGCGATGGTGTGCAATTCAAAGCCAAACTTATTGGCATTCTGGAGGTGGGGGAGGCACGTGGCGATCGCATGTGCCAAGAGGCCCTACAAGATCTTAAAATGGCCATTAGGGCAGCCGGTGAGCACAAGCAGCGCATAACAATTCATGTGACCATTGATGGGCTGCGATTGCGCGATGAGAAAACCGGCGATTCACTATATCATCATCCCGTTCATAAGATCTCATTTATTGCCCAAGATATGACTGATTCGCGAGCATTTGGCTATATATTCGGTTCCCCCGACAGCGGTCATAGATTTTTTGGCATTAAAACTGACAAGGCCGCTTCACAGGTGGTGCTGGCCATGCGCGATCTCTTTCAAGTAGTATTCGAGCTTAAGAAAAAGGAAATTGAATTGGCCCGCCAGCAAATACAATCGAAATCCATACATCACCATGATCAACATCAATTGGCGTCATTGTCATCGCTTAAGAGTGCCGGTACCACAGGCGGTCAGAATGATCTTTCCGGTCTGGGTGGTGGAGGATCCAGCAACTCGGCTGCTACTCTTAGTATGTTAAACAATATGGCCAGTAGTTCGACTAACACGCCATCCAATAATCGTCTGGGTGTTAACTTAGACTCGAAGGGATTGTCAAAAGAGGTGAGCGAAATTTTATTGCAATCTAAAAACAATTGAAATTTAATGTTCTTCAAATTCTAGATATCTCCTGAATCGGTGGCTGATTTGGTGGACTTGGAACAAGAGCTTAGTTCGCTGCAGAGAGGCATTAATCAAATGGAACGTATTACACCCAATGATGGTACAGTGTCCAAGTCTTCTCTGGGCGGCGGTAGTGTTGGAAATGATGACCCTTTCGGTGATTCGTTTACAAATTTCCCGGTATAATTTATCTAGAATTGAATCGTTCATCGATAAACGCAATTAAACAACTTTACTTTCTTCTCTACAGACCTTACCGCCTCCTGAGCCAGGACGTTCACGCAGTAAGACATCGACTAAAAGCATTGATTTATCTACCACAACCAATGCCGCTACCTCGTCATTACTTTCGCCTTCGGCTACGCAGACACGTCAGTCGCCCGTTTCCTCGACGGGAATTTGTGCTATTGCGCCGCCTCTACAGCCAATGGACGACGATGATAGTTGGCTGCGTGAATTGGATGCGCACAACGATGTTTTTGATACTTCAAAAACTATGATGCCTGGTTTAATGGGAATGCCACCACTGGCATCATCTTTATCGAGCAGTGTTCCTCTCACCAGTCGGGCACCTCTGGCCACTCGTGAATCTACCGCAACGCCTCCGAATCACATTTACGAGACCGTCTCATGTTCAGCTTCATCGGCAATGCCGGACATGAACGAATTAGCAAATATTACCAATAATTCGGCCGCAAATGTCGAAACAAATTCCATAGCAAATAGTTCTAGTCTTACCGATATATTCCAAACGGCAGCAGCGGACGCTTCAAAAGTAGAAATTAAATCCGGTGAGTTGGAAATGATCAATGTTTTTTTATGGTCATCTACTTTTCTTCTACTCCCTATTCCCCTTGCACCTGTATACAACAAGTATAGTTTATTTTGTTGATATTATTATTACATATTTTATGTTACCACCAACATCCATGTATTAACACCATATCATATATTTATAATTATGTGTTTCTTGTTGTTTTTTGTTTGGTTATATAATATTCGTTATTCATTTCATGCACAATTACATAAAACATTAAATACACTTCTTGTCATCAGGGGATTGTAGTATTAGCCTACTTTGTACTGTATCCATCTAATGATGGCTATGTAACATGGGATGGATCTTACCTAACCTAATGTTCAATATTGTTAGAAATTAAAATGTTCTCCGTTCCTAATTTGTACTGTATCTATCAAATAATTGATTGCTAGCCCATCGTTTATTGCAAATGTTCATACCTGATCTCGGTTTAGTATTTGATTGAAAGGATAAACTGAAAAATACATTTATAAATGAAAAATACGTTTTCGTTTCTGGAAAAAGTGCAGCATTTTCTTTGTATTTTTTCCGAAAACGGAACTTTAGTAAAATATTTTGGAAATTTGAAAATTGGAGTTATGTTTAATTCAATTCATTTCAACTTAAAATGTGCAAATATTTTCTAGTATTTCACATCGGCAGTAGTATTTCAACATAACAACTAAGTGAGCTTGGGTGCTTTTTCTAAGGAACTAGAGCTATCCATTGTAAAATGACTGTCTGATCACAGTAGTATTTATCTGGCAGCAATCATAGTTATTTTGGGCCATTTTGTATGCCTTTACTTTAGTGGAGGAGGATATATATTACATTTGTATTTGTTACAGGCCAAAAGTGTAACACATCGAAGGAGTGACCTCTGGCCTTTAGCATGTTTGGTGGAAATCCGTTTTAGGACATTTGAGCAATGTCCGTCGGTCTGTCTGGTGTGCAAGATAATTCTCGAAATGAGTAACGTATTGTCTTCAAATTTGGTATTTGATGATTTTTATCTATATCAGGCTAAGTTCGAAGATATCCCATATCGGTCCACGCCATCTAGTACCTCCCACACAAAGTGTAAAAATTTAATGAAATATAGATTCTCTAATAATTTTGATCCTACCTATCCGAATTTTCTGTAATTCCACACATAGGAATAGTTTTTTTTTCGTTATCACCTTGAGAAAAATGGGCGAAGTGGCCTGACCCCTTTTGGTACCTCCCACACAACGGGCAATTTTTACAAAAAGTTAACATCTTATGTCTTTAACACCAGTGCATATAAAGGGTATTCCAACAAGAAGTGTTATTTTGGTATTCAAAGAAAAATGAATTTTTTTAAATAAATGATCGGATGTTTATTTCATAATAAAGAGGAAGGTATGCCGTTAATAATAAAAAAAACAACATCAGCCAAATGGCCACCACGACCACGCTTACAGGACCATATCCTTTTCATGAAATTTTCCATAACCAAATCGCAAAGTGGCTGCCCTTTGTCCTGGATAGCCTCACGAATTCTCTCTTTGAGGTCTTGAATCGACGATGGGCTGTTGGCGTAGACCTTATCTTTCACGTGACCCCAAAGGAAGAAGTCGCAAGGTATTAAATCACAAGATCTCGGTGGCCAATTGTGATCAATGGTTTCGTTGCTTGTGTGGCACGTAGCGCCGTCTTGTTGAAAGTAAACGTTGTCCAGATCAATACCATCAAACTCCGACCATAAAAAATCATTAATCATCTATCGACAGCGCAATCCATTCACCGTAACTGTTGATTCAACCTCATTTTCGAAAAAGTAAGGTCCAATGACCATCAGTCAAGATGATTTTTCAATGGCATTCCGGATCATTTTCATGCATTTCAAGGACCCAATTAGCAAAGACACGACACGACGTTGTTGATGATCGGCCGGCTTGAGTTCTTGTGTTAACTGAAATTTATAAGCCTTAAGACCCAAGTCTTTATACAAGATACGGTGTAATGACGTTTGTGGAATGCCCAATTCCAAAGAAGACAAACCTGGGGTTTCTTCAACACTTTGGGCTACAGCAGCAATATTCTCAGTTGTTCTTGAGCGACGTGTACGGGTTTTATTCTTCACATCACTAACTTGTCCCAACAGCTCGAATTTTTTCACCAATTTCTGTATTGCGGTCCGACAAGGTGCTTCACGACGACCCAAAAATGCTTTAGTTTTGCGAACTGTGACTGCAAGATTTTCACCATTTTTGTAGTGAATTTTAATAATTTCACTGCGTTGTTGAATTGTGTATCGTTCCATTTTTAGTAATGGCGTAGTTTCTACTTGTCAAATGTCAAAGAATAAAAGCTTCAAAAGTGACAGCGGCCGAAATACCGGGTGATTCAAAATACCACCTCTTGTTGGAAAACCCAGTATATACTTTGCATGTTGTGCAGTATAATGCTTTTATATTACCTACAGTTCGGTGAAAAATTGGCGTTATTGCCTCGCCAGAGTATGAAGCCGCCGATTTTAGCCGCCGCCGACCTTCTTTCACCAGCCGAAGCCGCCGCCGATCTTTGCGGCTAAAATCGGCTGAAACACAGTTGCCGTTCCATAGAAAAACTTTAAAATATGGATAGATATAATTTACATTTTTGAGAAGCAAATAGCTGTATAGCAGATATATCGTCCCCTTAATAGAAGAATAATGTATTCATATACACTATTATATTTTATTGCATTCTAAGAATCTACGCAATTGGTTCTATATCTGGTGAAATTCTACTTCCACAAATTGGGTTATTGCGTGTTTGAAATTGTTCCGAAACGACCAAAAAAATTACACACTATTCATTTATTGGGTGGACGATATGGAAGTGAGTGATTTTCGTTTTGATTCGTTTATTGTCATAAGCGGGAGCTTAATATGTCTTAAATATTATAATATTGATAGTAATAGAAAAATAATTATAAAAAATTCTTTTTTAAAGGAAATAATAAGATTTTTTATTTATTAGTAGATAATGTACATATATAGATAACAATTTTTTCGGAAAAAAATCAATGGAGTATTAAAGAAACGTATAACATTAGAATTTGTTTTTATTCGACCTTTTGATATGAATTAATAGCCAATAAATAGTCAAGCTCGAGGTCATATTTTATTTGTTATTAAAACATTTTATTTAATTTCCAATATTTCGCAATTGCTTTAAATTGCTTCATCAGGGAAAACTACAATAATATATAAACAGAAAAAATATATAAAAGAATATACTTGTAAATATCACAGTTAACTTATTCTAGATTAAAAAAGGTGTATAAGTACATTTAAAACGATCACTTACATAGAAAAAACAACAACACAATTTAAAAACTTATTCTACTGTAGTTTTACTACCATCGTCTAAGGTTGATATTGCACTGTTGGATGTTTTATTATTGCACATATGATCGTTTGATGTTCTTTCCCTTCTCTATCAGCTGTCTATAGATTTTGGCATTTCCTTCTGTGTCTGTTTTGAAGTTTATTCTTTTCTCATTTGGTAAGTTTACAATGTGAAGCATCTCTTGTGTGAATCTCTTGTTGTAGTGTTGTTCGCTCGTTAGCACACGTACGTTGTCAAAGTTGGGAATATGTTTTTGTTTTGCACAGTGGGTTGCAAGTGCTGTTTTTTGTATTGTATTTAAACTTCTTAATTTTAAATCCGATTTGTGTCCCGAAATTCTTGTTTTTAACTTATTTTTTGTAGTACCGACATAAAGTTTTTCGCATTTTTCTTTCGCATTTCCATCACAAGTAATTTCATATACTACATTGTGTTTCTCCATAGTTGGAATTTTGCTTTTTGGGTTGTTATAAAGTCCTTTAAGAGTGTTATTTGTTTTGTGTGCAATTGTAAACTTGTTATTGTTATACATTTTTGAATTTTGTATTCTTTCTGAAATTCCAGGAACATAAGTTAAAGATTTGTATATTTTTGGTTCTACGTTATTTACTATTTTCTTTTCTTGTTCGAGTTTTGTTGTTTTTATAAGAGTTTGTATGAGGTTCTTGGGGAAACTGTTGTTTTCCAATATATTAAAGATTTTAGCTCTATTCTCTTCATGAAATTCCTTATCACTTATTGACAATACACGGTTTATTAAATTTTTGGCAGTATTAATAATGATCTTTTTTGGATGTTTTGAGTGGAAGTTAATTATCCTGCCCGATGCTGTAGGTTTTTGATACCAATTAAGTTTTAATATTGTATCTTGTCTAATTACTAGAGTATCTAAATATGGAAGATTTCCACCTTTCTCTACTTCCATTGTAAACTTAATATTTTTATGAAAATTGTTTAATGTTCTTAACGTATCTGATATTGCACTTTCAGGTAAAACGGCGAATAGATCGTCCACATATTTTATCAATATAGACGGTTTTGTTGTTAAATTACTTTCGCAATCTGTTAATAGTTTCTCCATAACTATAAAATATTATGATACTTAATGCTGATAAAGGAAATGTGACAGTAGCGATGGAAAAATCGGATTACAAAGAAAGGATGATGAATATACTTAAGGATATGATGACATACCAGAGACTGAATAAGGACCCAACGAACACGTTACAGAAGAAAAACAACGAATTGGTAGAAGAATTGTTTAAACATAACATAATTTCACAGATGGAGAAGCGAAAACTGAAAACTGAAGTAGCTATAGCTCCCAGAATATATGGTCTGCCCAAAATCCATAAGGAAGGTTACCCACTAAGGCCAATTTGCTCATCAATTAATGCCCCATCTAGTCAACTGTGCAAGTACGTCGTTAATATTTTGAAAAATTTGACCAGAAACTCAAAATATAACGTAAGGGACTCTGTGCAATTTAGAAATAGGATAAAAGACTTGACAATTAAAAATGACGAGAAGATTATTTCTTTTGACGTTGTGTCACTTTTTCCAAGCGTCCCAGTTGACTTAGCGGTGACGATTATTGAAAATAGATGGGAAGAAATAAAAGAATTTACAAATATGACACGGAGCTTATTTCTAAGAATTCTAAAATTTTGCATAATTGATAATAGATATTTTCAATTTGAAGACAAAATATATAAACAAAAGAAAGGTCTTCCTATGGGATCTCCAGCTTCACCCATTGTGGCAGACATAGTTATGGAGAAACTATTAAAAGATTGCGAAAGTAATTTAACAACAAAACCGTCTATATTGATAAAATATGTGGACGATCTATTCGCCGTTTTACCTGAAAGTGCAATATCAGATACGTTAAGAACATTAAACAATTTTCATAAAAATATTAAGTTTACAATGGAAGTAGAGAAAGGTGGAAATCTTCCATATTTAGATACTCTAGTAATTAGACAAGATACAATATTAAAACTTAATTGGTATCAAAAACCTACAGCATCGGGCAGGATAATTAACTTCCACTCAAAACATCCAAAAAAGATCATTATTAATACTGCCAAAAATTTAATAAACCGTGTATTGTCAATAAGTGATAAGGAATTTCATGAAGAGAATAGAGCTAAAATCTTTAATATATTGGAAAACAACAGTTTCCCCAAGAACCTCATACAAACTCTTATAAAAACAACAAAACTCGAACAAGAAAAGAAAATAGTAAATAACGTAGAACCAAAAATATACAAATCTTTAACTTATGTTCCTGGAATTTCAGAAAGAATACAAAATTCAAAAATGTATAACAATAACAAGTTTACAATTGCACACAAAACAAATAACACTCTTAAAGGACTTTATAACAACCCAAAAAGCAAAATTCCAACTATGGAGAAACACAATGTAGTATATGAAATTACTTGTGATGGAAATGCGAAAGAAAAATGCGAAAAACTTTATGTCGGTACTACAAAAAATAAGTTAAAAACAAGAATTTCGGGACACAAATCGGATTTAAAATTAAGAAGTTTAAATACAATACAAAAAACAGCACTTGCAACCCACTGTGCAAAACAAAAACATATTCCCAACTTTGACAACGTACGTGTGCTAACGAGCGAACAACACTACAACAAGAGATTCACACAAGAGATGCTTCACATTGTAAACTTACCAAATGAGAAAAGAATAAACTTCAAAACAGACACAGAAGGAAATGCCAAAATCTATAGACAGCTGATAGAGAAGGGAAAGAACATCAAACGATCATATGTGCAATAAGAAAACATCCAACAGTGCAATATCAACCTTAGACGATGGTAGTAAAACTACAGTAGAATAAGTTTTTAAATTGTGTTGTTGTTTTTTCTATGTAAGTGATCGTTTTAAATGTACTTATACACCTTTTTTAATCTAGAATAAGTTAACTGTGATATTTACAAGTATATTCTTTTATATATTTTTTCTGTTTATATATTATTGTAGTTTTCCCTGATGAAGCAATTTAAAGCAATTGCGAAATATTGGAAATTAAATAAAATGTTTTAATAACAAATAAAATATGACCTCGAGCTTGACTAT
The DNA here is from genome assembly GCA_963930755.1 of Eudasyphora cyanicolor. Classification (NCBI taxonomy): domain Eukaryota; kingdom Metazoa; phylum Arthropoda; class Insecta; order Diptera; family Muscidae; genus Eudasyphora; species Eudasyphora cyanicolor. The sequence continues at coordinate 167,097,992 of OZ005735.1, forward strand.
TTATTGGCTATGAAACGTATAACAAATAAATTAATACCTCCATTCTAAAGAATCAATCAAGTTAAGCTCAAAACAGTAGAGGTAATTCTATTTAAACCAAAAGGTAATTCCACAAAAATTTAAAATTTCACTAAAACGTCGATTCGCCTCACCTGGAAACAACCTGTTTCGACTTAAGCTATGTATAGATGAATGGCGAAAAAATGCAACCCTGTGAACGTACAACCGTGTGCACTGTATAAAATATTTTTTTTTGGCATTTCTGCATATAAATATTTACAAAATATATTTTAAATATATGAAATTGTAAGGGTTTCTTGCAATCGTCTTCACCTTTGCCTAACAATCTGTCATTGTCCGTACATTTGCGGCACTTTAACAGGGTTGATGAAGTTTTCCGATCTGACAATCGTCTATACATAGCGGCATGGAAACGATGATTTTTTCACCTCACAATATCTTACAATTAACGTAAAAACATCTATTATTTAAGAATAAATACCAGAGCTTAACTTTTCAACTATTATTTTAAACGTTAAAATGTCAATCATAGAGCCGCCGTATGTCAATTTTATGTCGGCTTAGCCGCCTAAGCGCCGCCGCCGATCTATAATTTTCAATGGCAGCCGTCGAGCCAATTTTGGCTCGACTTCATTCTCTGTGCCTCGCCCCTTTCGGTACCTCCCATACAAAATGTCCAAAGCATACCAAAATTGTATAGCTCACAACGTTTTTTTTTGTAACGAACGTTCCCAAAGCAGCCACTCTTACCCGCCCTTCCGATCGCGGGGGCCACAGCCCATAACGTAGGGATTGCGTACACACCATGATCCGAACCATGGCGGGTTAATAGTAGAGGGTGGAATACCAGCTACAGAATATATATCAACAGCCGGTATGTACATACATGCACAAAAAGTTTCTATTTTTGTCAAAGACAATATAATTTAAGAAGACATTCCTTCCTGTAGCGAGTAATTGTCAGTTACGAACGAATATGAATTTGATTCCAACGAGTGAGGTTTTTCGCGGATTTTCAGACCGTTTTCCCCGAATATTTTGTCACAATTAAAAAATGAATATTAATCGATAAGTGCAAAAAAAAAGTTCAATCAATGTTCGCGGAATACTGTTTTTTCGCTGTTACAATTCATTCCTATTCGTTCGTTACTGATAGATTTTGACGTTTCGGCCAGCTTATACAGTAATAGCTTATGATTAACTCTATCAAAAGCTTTACTAAAATCATTATAAACCACACATAAAAACAAATCGATACAGTGCCAATGTCTTTGATGTATCTACTGTTCAGCGCAAAATAGGGGTATTCATCAAACTACTTCTGGAGCCCCCACACAAATTGACAGATTCATTCGGATACATAACTTCTGCAGAAATGATTTTTATACTTTCATATTCTGTATTTTAGACAATTTTTTCAATGACTATGGACTGAGCTAAATGTTTCCACCTTTCAGACTTCTACACTAAGTTCCATATTTTATATTACATTACCTACAAAGTGAGGGTATACCTTAATCGGTTTACTGAACTGCAACTTTGGCCTCGTTCACATTACGCGATTTAAGCAGCCGCGCGATCTGTCAAACATACAACCCTGGCAGACTAGTCTTTTAGGTGTAAACGAGGATCGCACGACTTTTGGGGAGGATCGCACGATTACGAGAGAGGGTCGCACGACAAAATTGACAGCCAGTTACAAGCAGGGATTGAAAATTAATTTTTGGAAAGTACTAATCTATTATTTTTTAAGCTGACTGATCTAATACTTTTTACCATGTAATTTTAGGAAAATAATTTTCAAAGAATTAAATTTCTTCTTCTATTTTGTAAAAATTGTTTTGACGATATATTAAATGATTTTGCTCTATAATTGTTTATTCTATTACAACAATTATAATAAACAATTTCGCTTATAGAAGTTTTGAAAGATAATTTTAGAGAATTGTGAAAACGATGCGCTATTTCAAGGTAGGATCAGGACGCGTAGTGCACTACTCCACTCGGAGACCAAAAGGTCCATTGTGTTAGTCCTATAAAGAATTAAAGAATTGGAGAAACAGTAGAAAAAATAATAGATTGAAAAATGAGAGGGGGTGGAGGGGGCCCCAATCAGGAGTGAGAAGAGCGGAAAAAAGAAATGTTGGATTAAAAGATGAGAGGGCAGAAAAGTTCTTGCAATAGACAATGCCGTTTAGTCAGATGGGTGAGCGGTTGTCGTCCCCAGCAACTTCAGGCAACTAATATAATTGGGGATACTGACGATTTTATGCGATGACAGAGCTTCGAGAACTTCGATAGTAAAGTCCCCTAGGTAGCGGTGTCTTCTTCTATAAAGAAAAGGACATTGGCAAAGAAGGTGCTCGATCGTTTCAAGTTCCTCTTCGTCTATACAGAGACGACAGTAGTCCTCGGTGTCCCGTTGCCACTTTGATTTGATGTAAGTGCTCTAACGTTACAGTGACCTGTGAAAACGCCCACTAACAGGCGTAAATCACTCTTTGTGAGGTTCAGCAAGTCTCTTGTTCTGGATTGTGACATAAGAGGCCAGAGAGACCTAGCGATTTTACAGTCCGATCTGGCTAACCAATTCTGGTTAACTTGATCCCTGTAGAAGCGCTCTATTATGTCGAAGAACTCACACATTGGTGTATACAGACACCGCACTAGTGGTTTCCATCGCCGACCCATTCCGTGCGAGCTCATCAGCCTTCTCGTACTTCAAATTAGTGAAAGTGTTCAACAAAATATAAAAAAAAAAATCTTAGTTCATATTTTCTTGATATAAATAAAAGTTGGAAAATAGAAAATTTTTTAGAAAATGCTATCACCTAATGGCGATTTCGATTCTGGAAAAAATGCAGCATTTTCTTTGCACTTTTAGCGAAAACTGCCCTTTTCTAACACAATTTGGAAATTTGAAAATTGGAGTTAAGTTAAATTCGTTGGACTACCATTGCTACATAAAAGGTGCAAATATTTTTTAGTATTTCACGTCGATGGGACAACATTTTTTCCAGAAACAAAATCGCCATAATATTAATTGTGATAGAAAACCGAGTGTGTGAATTAGGAAAACAAGATGTCATTTGATTTGTATCTATATAACTAACTAGCGGACCCGGCGAACTTCGACTCGCCCCAATTTAACGCCTTCATATAAACTCCAGAGTGATAATAAAACACAGATAGTTAAAATTTTAATTCGATTTGTTTAAAAGGAATCGAAATCAGTAGAGAGCGACGTGATAAACAACAAACAACGAAGTCAGAAGACAGGCAACGTACAGATGACCGTGCGAAAAACAGGGAAATTCGAGATTAATTCCACAGACTTCCTACGATTGGTCTTGAGATTTATTGATTGTCATCGCAAAAGCCAATCGTACAGGGAACTGAATCCGCTTGAATTGGAATGAAAGATCAGTTGGAATAATCGGAATTCGTGGGATAAGGACTTTCTCTTGAATTTTCCCTTGATGATCGTCGCCTGAATCACATTGTCCATCAGTTTCATAATGGACAACCGCGAACTATGCACAATTTCGGATGATTCAGATTCCTCAACATGATTATGATCGATTCCACCTTCAGCTGTAAATTATGCGGCGGAGCTCCTGGCACATCAAGCGACGTCGATTTTACTTTGAATAATAAAATTCATGCTATCGACGTCCTTATTCTTCGCTTCTAATATTGCCCGTTCACTAATCTAGTCGAGATTTGGAAACACTTTGGTGATGAGTTCCTCCTTCGACGATGTGAACTCGCAAAAATTTGCCGGGAACAATATCAATCCAGTGGAAACATCAACAGGAATTTGGCCATTGCCAAGCGCCAACAGTTGTTTCGAGAATTCAAGAGCCGATGAGTCGTTCTGCAACGCGACTCTCATGTTCGTGGTCAATTTCAACTTCTCGACATGCCGCCACAAAGACCACGATCTCAGGCAGTAGATTTCGGGATGACGGGAAGCGTTTGACGAAAATCTCCGGAGAGCAATATCATAGACTCACCAAATTGTCTCAAATCACGTCGTAAATCCTTCAACGTTCGGTCAACTGCCTCCAGAGCTCGTTTATGCGCCATCGTGCATTCAACCCACATTATGATTTTGCAATGCCCGCAATCCAATAAGATAACCTTACCTTTTATACTCAATTTTATTATCTGAAAAAATGTTCGAATTGATAAACATCGCGTTGAATTTTAATTGATCGTAATGCTTGTACCGTTTGCCGATGTGATACGCGATATAGCTATCCAAAATCAGTGTAACAATACGCAAAACTCGAATGAATTGCAGCAAGAAAAATAGCACATATTCGTACATATGTTTAATAGAAAACTTTTTTGTTTAATAGAAAATTAATAAAGAAAAATTGGATTGAAAAAGAGAGTAGTAGATAGGAACAGTAGGAATCTCACAAGAAATAGCAATTTTCGATTTTCCCAATTTTCCGACTTTTCCGGAGTAATAAAGTACTAACATATCCATCCCTTCTTGTTGTACGACTTTGTCTTTTGTATGAAACGCGCAAACGGTTTTACGTGCGGTTTCGAAAAAAGTCGGAAGAGGATTAAATGCAAATTCTCATTGATCGTTTAGATGTAAAACCCCCTTTCTTACTTGTTTCATATTTAATTTCGTTATTTGTTATGGAATATTTTATTTTAAGAAAAGTAATTTGGTACTAGATCAGTTGAAAATTGTGTTGATTCCTTGTCCGACTATGATCATTCGAAAAGAAGTCCGAAATACAGATTGTGTAATCATTTTAGTATTAATTTGACAATTTCTGTGGTATGGGTGATGGGTGGCTTACCTGAAGGTAGTTGACTAATATGTCTTCCCCTACATTACAATCAAACACTTAGCGCTTCCTACATGCTAGTGTCGACAAATGAAGTCCTCTTCTCTAATAGCTTCAATCACCGATGATCTTCTCTACATTAGGGTCGACCACTGGGGTCTTCTTCTTTACTAGAGTCTGCGTTTGAGTTCTTCTTGTACACTAGAGTCGGTCTTCCTTTCCCCTTTCACTATATTAAAAAAAAGACCTAATCACAGCATCATTTAGTATTCGAATTCATAGGTCATATATCAACTGATTTCGTTTTCCTAGGATTTTCTATTATTATCTGACGAGTAATAAGTTTCTTTGTCGTTATTTTGGAATTCTATCATTTGACCAAATGACATAAAAATATGTTTGAAAACAATGCATGAATGTCAACATACTATTTTAGGTTATTTATTTAGGTAATAATGGTTCTCTGGAATAACGCCATATGTTGGAAATTTTCTATTTCACTAATCCTACAAAGATTGATTAAGCTAATCGTTACCAATACATCATACTTGTTGTATCTATTTCAAGTAATTATCTATGAAAATCTAGAACTCGTATTAAATATACTACGAATGAGCAAAAAATTTGGCTTCCCCTGGATATTTTGAGATTTGAGATTCGTTGTTGTTGTTGTAGCTGTTTAATATGATACTGAGCTGACAATCCTTAAAAGAGCTCTCTTCATCTTCATAAGGTTAGTAATACTCTTTGTTTGAGGAAAGTACATTCATTGGAAAGGTGTTCATTATGATTGTGATGTGTATTGTTTTACCTTCTTCTCTTTACTACTACAATCCTCACTGACACAACCTCACCTCATATGAATGCAAAAACCATTTAGTCATCCATCTGCCCATTACAACCACCCATCCATCCATCCAAGCATCCAACCAACCAACCAACATTTATAGCACATGCACATTGTTTCACCTTTTCGAGATCTGTATAAATTTTATATATATAAGTAATATGTATGTATAATTGATAACACTGGTCTGCTTCGATTTTGTTATGACTGAAAACGAAATAAACAAAATTTATGCATCAATCAAAAATAATAAATAATAAGATATGTCATCTTGGAACGAGTAAGTTGTCAGTTACGAACGAATAGAAATTTCAACGGGTAGGACTTCAAAGTGTGAGGTTTTCCGTGAATTTCGGACCGATTTTCCCGAAATTTTGTAATTGTCATAATTAAAAAATTAATATTAATCGATTAGTGCAAAAAAAAAGTTCAAACTATGTTTGCGGAAAAGTGTTTTTTTTGCGTGTGACAGTTCATTCCGATTCGTTCGTAACTGATAGATTTGGACGTTTCGTCCGGACGGAACATCTGTATAATTGAAGGTCTGTGGCATCAATCACTTGAAGTTTCTTTGTACATCCAATATTTTAAAAATTATATAGAATTGAGAAAATACAAATTAATGGAAGCTTAAGTTGAGAGAATACGAAACGAAATTGAGGAATCTAAATTGAAAATAAAAAATTACATATTTTAATTGAGAAATCATAATATAAATTAAGAAATTGAAATTGAGAAGTCATATTTGAATGGAAAAAATAAAAATTGTAATTGAAAAATCAAGACAAGGAATAATACATTATTAATAGGAATTATTATTATATAGAACAAATCAACTACATATTTATAAAATGGCGGACAGATCGGTTAACCAGAAAGGAAAGGACAAAAGTCTATATGATACTCTAAAAAACCTTTATAGAACAGAATATGCATGTATGTACTTTATATTTCATCAGCAAATTGAACTATCAGCTAGGGGATCAAGAAACCAATTTTTTAAAAAATCGGCATAAAAATCTCTTGGAAAATTTAGCTTTTCCAATCCTTACATGTATATTCAAAACAAACATACATATATATGGGGATTATATCTAAATCTGAACCGTTTTTCTTTAAACTTTATAGTAATTTTTCTTGTTCCCTTTGCTGAACCTTAAATTCCAAATTGGAGGAACATATATATGACCGCTATATATTGTATATCTGAACCGATTTTCACCAATTTCAATAGGGATCGTCCCTGGGCTAAAAAGAATCTAATGGCGATTTCGTTTGTGCAGAAAAATGTAAAATTTTTTCTACATTTTACACTGAAACCGCATTTTTAGGTTCGTTTGTAAAAATGGTGCAGCCATATGAACGGGTTTTGATTTCGTTTGTAAAATTATTACACTCCGCAAATGCGAAAATATCGCATTTTCCACACTCAGCCCAGTCCACGGTGTGGAGTGTTGCACCGTCAGATAGCAAACTTCAGAACCAAACCTAATTGAAAGCGTACATTCTTAATGCACTATCAAATGGTTGCGCCATAATGTAGGTATGGGTTTTACTCACCGCACGATTTTTTTTTTTCATCCACTCTTACCCGCCCCTTCCGACCGAGGGGGCCACATCCTCATGACGTAGGGATCATGGCGTACACACCATGATCCGGACCATGGCGGGTTAATAGTAGAGGGTGGAAATACCAGCTACAGAGACATTTCAACAGCCGGCACATGCAAATATTCAAAAGTTTTTCTATATATAGACATGTAGTGAACCTCTAAACAAATAACATTAGTCTACTTACATATTTAAAAAAGAGATTATTCTAGATCTAACTGCATCAATTTCTACATCAATGTCAATAACATCATATACAGTGTTAAAATCTATGCACATTCTACGAATGGGCTCTGCCGAAACATAATTTGTACGTTGAAAATCAATATGTAATAGTTGGTAATATCTGGAAGTTCTATATGGTACATTGAATCCAATCCTAGACAGAATAAAATTAGAGGGCACATCACCATTTATAACTTTCAGCACCATTGTGGTGTTTAGCATAATACGTTAAAGAGTAGGCAGTCTTATCAAACTCAACCTGCTAGTATAGGGTGGAAGACTAAAATCACTATTCCAATGAAGATGTCTTAAAGCGAATTATAAAAATTGTTTTTGAACCGATTCAATCTTATCAACGTAAGTCCCGTTTTGGGGGTCCCACACTACAGACCCATATTCTAGAATAGGTCTAACTAGGGACGTATACAACTGCCTAGTTACATATGGATCTACGAATTCTTTCGCCCATCGCTTAGTGAAACCGAGCACGCCATAAGCTTTATTCACCATGGTAATTATTGATTATTGAAATTAAGTTTCGGATCCATTAATATACCAAGATCCGCAAAGGATTCAACAGTATCTAAATTGGATCCATGAAGACTAAATCTAGATGGAATCGCCCTCGACCTATAGAAACACATACATATGTTTACATTTCGATTTGTTCGCATGCAAAATGCGAAATTAGCAGAGGGTGAAGGGGGAATTTTTAAAATGTCGCAACATGATGTGGTGATATTATTTTTCAGAAACGAAATCATCATAACTTTAATTTCATAATATATATATATTTTATGTTAAACACAATTGAAGAAATTTGGTCAAAAATAAAAACAAGTTACATGATAAGCTGAACTAAACATACAATTTAATTTTTATAACTTTCTATACCCTTACTTTAGTGAGACGAGGGTATACGAGTATATCATTTGCTACGGGCCAAAAGTGTAACATATCGAAAGAGTGACCTTAGATCCCAATAAAAATACTTGGAACTGTTTGCAGTGCATTTTCTTTATGTTGCCTGTAGTCCAGTTAAAAATGGGCGTTTTTGCCACGCCCCTTTTGATACCTCCCACACAAAGGTGCCACTTTATACAAATATTTAACAAACGAATCGCTGAGAGTACTCCTGGATAAAAATGTCCTGGGCAACTCTGAAGAGGCATTATATACTTCAGTTGGGGATTCCCTTGAAGTGCAGCCATCACGGTTGCCAGCGAGATTGTAACTGAATCTAGAATTCTTTGGGCTATCAAAAGCTTAAGCCTTTTATGTCGCCAGTCGCGCTGAGAACGACACAAAATGTTATACTACATTTAATGCCGCTAGACATTACAGCAATGCATTATGCCGCATGAACTACGATTAGACTCAGAGAACTGTCAATATGGTCAGAATATGGCTACGGACATAGTGTCATCCTAGATAGAATGACTGCCCTTCCTGATGATTACACTATGACAGAACCGCTCTTTGACAAGAAGTATCTCACTCTCATACCTAATAGATCAGTATTGAATGCTCGTATCCCAGGGCATATCAGATTTGTTAACTTCTATACAGACGGTTCCAAGCTCAATAACCAAGAATTCATAAACTGCTCTCAACTGTCGCAGATCTCTTAACGAGATGGCTGAACAGTTCAATAATCTCCTGATATGGATGCCGGGCCACAGGGACATACCAGGGAACTGCAAGGCAGATGAACTTGCAAGGAATTACCTTACACGTTCCAGGGGAACAGTAACAAGCGACCCGAAAACTATTGTTGAGAGATAGTGGACATTTACGCCAACAAATGATAGGTGTTCACTTATCACGAACTGCATACATTCTAGACTGCTGTCGTTCTCGGGACCGGACGTCTCACTTATCGTGTCTCAGAGAGATTGAAGGTCTTGCATAATTACTTTTGCAAAAGCTGCGGAGACGAAGAGGAGAGAGAATCATGTCTCTAGAAGGCGGCATGCAACATTATGCTCTTATTTTATTGGGAATTAGCTATCTTGGCTGGTGTTGGAATCCGCCAACTTTTGAGCTTTTTAAAATCAATCAAATTGGTTCAATGGGACAGGCTAGTGATAAAAAATGAACTGTATAGTCTAAGTGAGTCTGTTTTACAGGCTGCAACTCTTAACAAAACCTATGTGTGGAAATACAGAGGATTCGGATAGGTAGTATAGACTAATTTATTTCGTTTTCACATACAATAGGACGCTACGTTCCTATAAATTATAGTATGTGAATTACAATTGTTACAGTATGATTTAATTTAACTTAATAACAATAATAATTGCAATAATAATAACGTTTTACGGATAAAAAACATTGAATGGAAAATAAAATAAATTACTGGAAATTAGCATATAGTGAAAGTTTAAAGGACGTTGCATTGCCTATAAGTTGTATGGGAAATGGAAGCGAGTTCCAAAGACGAATAGCATTAACTATAAAGTGACGTTCGGATATTAACAATTTATGTCTAATTGGAATGATCCGCAATCCTCTGCTTGAACGACCGAATCTAATTATGTTGTATAGGTATGATGGTGCCTTGGTGTATATTATGTTGTGCAAGAAAGTTAAAGTCTTTATTTTAAGCAGGTGTAGAAAGTCAACTCCGTATACACATTTTTGAACAGCAGAGGAACTCTGGTACCGTCGTAATCCATAAACATATCTCAAAACGGCATTAAAAGTTATCATTAGCCTTGACATACTTTTAGCGTCACAGCTTGAAAATAGTTCACACCCATATAAGTGTTATGTTATGATATGTTTTCGCAAGAAGAATGCGTATGTGTTGAGGGGTATAGTACGATGTCGGATATAGTGTACGCAGCATTGTAAAGACTTTGCCTGTTGTAGTTGCTATGTGGTCAGTCCATGAGAGGGAGTAATTGAAATTAATTCCTAGGTTTTTAGCGTTGTTTACAAACTTTACTTGTTGACCTCCGATGACAATGGGTAAAACACAAGAAGAAAGTTGCGACTTTTTTGCCACAACTATACACTTTGATTTGTTAGGGTTTAGAAACAGCTTATTTACCAATGCCCAGTTGTTAATTCTTTCAAGATCTCTGTTGATTTTCGAAACACAATCAGTGATTGACGTTTTAGAACAGCTTAAATATATCTGTACATCATCGGCATACATGTGGATACTGCAGAATTGGAGTTGTAGTGGAAGGTCATTAATATACAATGAAAAAATAAGCGGTCCTAATACCGAGCCTTGAGGGACGCCGCGTTCCAAGTGCAGTGGTCTGGAGGAAACATTATTTAGAACAACTGATTGAAAGCGATTGCTTAAATATGACGACACTAGATTGGTATCAGTTCTGGTAAAAGAGAATTTTTCTCGTAACTTGGAAGATAGGATTTCGTGATCAATACAATCAAAAGCTTTGGAATGATCGAGTAGGGTGAGGAATGTTATAGGTAGAGAATCAATATTTCACTAAATTTTAACCCTTCGTGAGTGAGGTACTATAAGTAGTGGACCATTATGACCCATCTTGGAACTTAGTCTGAGATGGAGACAAATAATACCGCTTACCAAATTTGAAGTCAACTCCTTTCAAGAGTTATTGTACACACGAGCCAACCAGACGGGCGCATATTGCTCAAACATACTTAGGATCTTAGGTCACTCCTTCACTAAAGTGAGAGTATAATAAATATACGTTCACGATAAGCATTTATGGGTATATACAGACAATCGAATAAGATAGCCAAGCCACCACCCTTGCTGCCAAAAAAAAACGGTTCAATAATATTATCATTTGGCCAAGAATATGGTCGATCGTCTTTGACCAAGTACTCCTCCTCCAATCGCTTTAGCATCCAAGGTGTGCACAACACCACACAACTCTCCAGAAGGTGGAGTGGAAATGCTGCCTATTGCCTTGACTTCACGACGTGTGGTGTGTACAGATGTTTCCAATCCAGGACCTGGGCGGAACCCGGACACACAACGGAAGCAATAATGTTTCTGAAAAAGTTTTTTGCCATCAAAAAAGGACAGATATCTGTTAATTGCCAATGATAAAGATACATTTGAGATAGAAAAGGAGTTTATTGACGTACTATACCAAGAAAAATAGAATAAAATCAGTAAATTTCAAGTGATTGAAAAAATAAGCAATTATTAGATCTATGCCAAAGCAAAAATGCTCCAGTCGACTTAACATATATACGTATGTATGTATGTATAAACATGTATTTTTGAGCAGACCAGTGTTTTCCAATTACTTTGAAATGTTGCCTCCTTGTCTTTGGTCAAACAATGAAAAAAGCTTAATTGATGATTGTTTTGTCCTTTTTCAATCAAACCAACCAAACTAAACCAAACCAAATCGAAAATAACTAAATACACTCATTAAATATAAAAACTAAAATAAATAAATAATCGAAAAAACATTACCGAACAAATATGACAAATCAGATGCATTTACCGATTTGGATCCATTAGGTACTGGTCGCATACGACCATATGTTGATAAGAAATATTTTTTCCAAGAGCTTAAAAATCCACCAAAAAAAGTTTTGAAAGATCTCACCGCAAACACTACTTCCGTAACATCGTCGTCCTCATCATCATCATTGTTGACAGCTACAACAACAACAGCAACAACAACCACAGCAGCCGCAATTGCTACAACAACATTAAATGCAAATGCAACAACAACAATAATAACAATAACATCAGCGTCAGCAATTTATTCAATGGCTGAAAACCAAAAAAGTTTTAATAATTTATTGCAATCATCAGTTACAGATGACATATTGAATCTGCAGGATTTCGATATGAGACCAACTCCACCTCAGCTACATTCATCCATGATACTAACAAGCTCTACCATTAACTCCTTACTAACAACAGCAACAACCGCGGCGGCGGCATCGGCATCTTCCGCATCTGCATCGGTCTCAGTGACAGCCACATCTCTTCTGACCACCACAGGTACAAATGCCAACGCTAATGCTACCTTTATTGAACACTGTCACACTGCACTAACTACCACCCCCAACACCACCACGACCCCCACCATCAATCAGAACACTGCTACTACTACTAACGTAAATCTGTCTATGAATAATATCCGTATTGACACTGCTTTAATCTGCACTTGCCCCACCTCTATAACAACAAATAGATTTACTAACAAGATTCCTAATCATAATCGTAATAATAATAATCAAATTCAAATTCAGAATCAGAATCATAACAATGGCAATATCTATCATACCAACAATTTACTGAAACAAACGTCCATTAGTAGTGGCAGTAGTGGTGGCAGCAGTATTACCGCCCTGGTGACTAGTGGAGGCTATGGAGGCGGTGGCATGTTAGCGACGGCATCACCTTCCCAAACGGTGTCGAAGGGTAGATCTGAAGAACAATCTACCAATACGACCACCACCACCCATAGTACTACTACTCCTCCTACCATTAGCTCTTCTTCTCTTCACCTCATGTCACAAACTAATTATTTACGTTTTTCTCAATATCATCCTCCTCCTTTAGAACCGTTAGCATCAACGTCTGGAACAGCGGCAGCGGCGGACTATGTTATGTTACCCCGCGATACAGATCCCTTTTCACCAACCCGCAAGAAAAGTGATCCGTTTGAAGAAGTTGGCGATATTTTCTCCAAATTGGAACCGTTTGAATTCGAATTCAATAATGCTGAACGTGAGGAGGATAAGACAAGAAAAATCACCACCGTCAACAGTATGGCGGTATCACCTCCTAAAGATATGGATACTCAGGGTTCACAAGATCTGTTGGCTGGTCACTTGCAAGTTAGCCTGCCCCCCGAGGGTGGCTGTAATGCAGGCGAAGTACCACAAACACAAACTCAAAGTACAATACGTTCACGTCCCGTACCCTCATCGGCCATGGTGGGGAGTGTTCACCTGCAGGGATCCTCCCAGTTGCCACCGGCTTCTTTACTGAAACAGCAAACCGTGGACGTTATCTCGAGCATTTCCAACAAGAAAATGCCACATCTGTTTGGTCAATCCTCCAGGTTTCCCAAACGAGATTCAAATTCCATTAACATGCGACGTTTGCAGGAGTCAGATTCGTTAAGCGAAACGGAAACAGCCCCCGAACCTCCACCACGACCTGATTCGGCCACATACTCAGAGCCACCACCCTTGCCGCCCAAAAAGCAGTTCAATGATATTATCATTAGACCAAGAATAGGATCATCCTCGACCACATGCACCTCCTCCAATCGCTATGAAAGTGTAACAACGGCTTTAGCATCCAAGGTGGGCACAACATCACGCACCTCTCCGATAAGTGGAGTGGAAGTGCCACCTATTCCATTGCCCTCGCGACGTGTAGGACGTACCGATGGTTCCTATCCAGGGCCTGGGCGGCCCAGGAAACCCGGACACACGGAAGACGATTACCTAGCACCATTGGCAGCGGTGTCCTCGAACTCTGCAGCAAACACCATGGGATCTTTAAATAATCCAGATTTGCCACCATTATTGCCTCCACCCACACAGAGTTCGTCGAGATCTCGAACTCATCGCCAGCAATCGTTTAATCAAGCCACTAAGTCCCACGACATTTATGAGAATAAGCATGAGATTTTGCAACAACAACTACAGCAGCAACAACAACAGCTGCAGCAGCAACAACAACAAATGAGCAAAAATTTTGCCGAACCGGCTTTGGTTCCCGATATAACTCTCAGTCAGCTTTTGACCCTGGGCATAGATGAACTCGCGGCTAAACTGAATGTGCCCACATCCAAATTGTCTACCATGACTCTGGTGGAATTAACTTCATATCTGGCCGAATTTCTTGAACAATCAAAACCACCCGAACCCCCCAAACCTGAAGTGCGAGAACAACAAAGCATATTTAAAGTTAATTTCGATCAGGAGGCAACATTCGTGGCTAAATTTGATGACACTTTTGGCGAAGACTTCCAACAACAGCCATCTTCTTCGTCGTTTGAAGCCAATTTTGCACAATTTGATCGTGTGCAGGTGGAACCGGAGGCAACATCTCAACACAAGTCTTCGGTGCCGCCAGCTGATCGCTATGCCGTTTTTCGTGAAATCATTGATCAAGAGCTGCAGCAACAACAGGAGGAGGTAGATCTAATTGGTGATGTCATGGAAAATACCGATGAAAATGCACAGACCCAAGAAAAACAATTTGAAACGACTTTCTCGCTCACAACCGACTTAGATATGTCATCAAATCCTCAAGACCTTTTGAGTGGTGACATAACTGAGGTGCCCTCCGGTCATCATCAGGCGACGAAAATTGATGCGAAAATATCCGAGGTTTTAGCACAGGCCAAAGATCGTTATGCGGCGCTAAGGGATTTGATTCTAGTCGAAAATCTCTTTGACAACCCACCACCACAGGGACCAGCTCCTCCACCACCATCAGGATTAATAGAGACTTCAGAATCTGTACGTTCGGATTCCAAGTCTCCCTTCCAAGGTTTCTCCGGTTTTAATGACGATGATGAGGATCAAGATTTGAAACAACTTATGGACCAGAGTGTAAACTTGGATCCGTCCACGCAACAGCAGCGGCTGGGCTTAGTCGATAGCCGTGGTTTCCTGGTAGAGCCCTCATCTTCTGCCATTACCGTGGAGGACGAAGAAGAAGAGGATGATCGTCGCACGCACAGAGAGGAAAAAGATGATCAGGGTGGTGTAAGCAGTGCCGACAGCAACGAGAAAGAAAACGATAAAGACAATTTACCCATAGCTACATACGAGCAATTGGCCAGCTCCAATCAACAACTCGAGGAAATCGAAGAGAAACCAGAGAAATTCGAAGACACTCCTAAGATAAGCATCACACAAAGTCTAACCACAAACGAGCACAACTACCAGTCCACAGGTAGTGTGGTTTCTTCGGCTCTTTCCGGCTCCAAAGATGATTTGGAAATTGATGACTTAATGCAAAGAGCCATCTCCAATCTTTCTCTTGACTCCAGGGAGCGCAATTCACCGGCAATTTCTGCAAACAATCTGCTAACGACCGCGACAGCGGGACAACAACAAACCACAAATACGGCCACCACCACAATGACCCCGCAACATTTCAATGATGTTAGCACTTCTCCGATACCAATGCAAAGATCGCCGGCGCCTTTGTCTGTGTCAACTCAGCCAAAGTCGCCTAACAATAATAAATCTCCCCAACAGCTATCTCCTCTACCCTCACATCTCAATGTAGTGTCGCAAATCATTGATGCAGCCACAAGACAAATTCAAACCGATAACGTGTCAAAAACTTCCAATGAGTCCTGGGCCACATTTGATACGCCCCAACATCAGCCGGTGACGGCGGTTTCCTCAGACAAGCGTGCCAGGCCATCAGCCAAGGCTTTAACAAAAGCCAACAATTTCCTTAATTTGCCCCCTCCTCCTGGGTCCACCTCGAATTGTTCGCAAAACGACAGTGCTCTGGAATCGCCATGCTCTTCAGAACCGCGAGAAGAGGGATGGCACAAGCATACCATGGGTGGCAGTAGTTTGTCGTTGGGTCATCATTCCGCGGTAGGCAGTATATCGGGTCAAAGACGCTACCACAAAAAAGATCGGCAAAATACCTCATCATCATCAAGAGATCTCAGTTGGGATGAAGATCAGGGTGTAGTAGGCAGCAGCGGTCACATGATGGATTATGCACAGAGCAAACGTGTGGCGGGTCAGTCACAGGGTAGTCTTACCACAGAGCGTATGGGTTACTATCGGCGCCATGCGAGGCGTATGAATTCTTGTGATGAAGATTATGAGTAAGTTTTGCTAAACCATTTTACCACATCCTCTGTGGCGCATATAATGCTGAAACCCATTAACTTTTAACCATCGTCAATTTATTTATTGCTTTTTACAGTTACGAGCAAGATTTTGCCAGCAGTCGCAGTCGAGATCCCTGCAAACACAAACGCAATATATCCAGAAGTAGGGATAATTTCGATATGGGTATGTTGTTGTTTACTAATCCGCTATCCTCATGGGAAAAACTTCATTGATTGCGTTTTTGTTTTTTCTCATTTAGATTCGCCCGGTTGGTACCACCATCATGGAGCACCACATGCCCCACCACATCATACTTGGACTTCTCAGGATATGGAACAGGTGAGGGGACGATCATTTGATCGTTCAGCTTACGAAAGAACAACATACGGACCTCCGATCTATGACAAGAGAGGTGTAGGTCCCCCCTTGCCTCCCACATCCAGCTATGACAGACGTTCTGGCGGCGGTGGCTATGAGAAACGTAACAAGTACTATCGTGGTGATCCAAGTGGTGTGCGAGGCGGAGCCCCTCCTAATGCTGATCGCATTTATAGTTTGGACGATTTCGATGAAATGTTGGCCGCCACAGGTAAAATACCACCACATCTTGCTGCCATGTATGAGGAAATGAAGGCTGGTTGTTGCTCTCCCCAAATGGTGGGTGGACATCGTCAGCGTGTCTCCGATTATATGTACGAACGTGATCGCAAGTCATTCGATCGTGAGAGTCTGGAATCATATGAGGGATCAAATGTGCCACAACGTCGACGACGGCGTAGCTATGACAGTGGTGGAATGCCTTCCGATCCCTATGGTAGCTGTGATAGTCGGGACGATTATCATCGAGACCGTTGCTTCATGACGGCCGAGAAGAGTCGATCTCTAAGAAAATCCCTGAAATCTCTACGAGTGTCTGGTGATATAGATTATGATCAAGATTCCGAAAAGGAATACCACTATCGGGATCAAAGAACACGTTGTGATACTAGAAGTTTACAAAGGCCTAGTCAATTATCTACACAAGGAGGTGGAAACGTTGGAGTTGGGGGAGGACCGGTGACCGCTTTGGGCTCTCAGTCGCGTATACGTAAAAGTAGTGGCTCAAGCCCCTGGGATGGGGAAGGTGAGTGAGAATTGATTAATTGTCAAACACATGGATTGGACTTAATGACTAATATCGTTTGTGTTTCGTAGAACCTGCCATGCCCGGTCAAAAGGTGACTTCATCATCTTGGAAAAGACCTTCAAGTGCGGCCGACGCAGAACGCCGTTTGGCTGAAAGTCGCAGATCGGCGGTAAAAGGACAAACACCTTCAGGCTCTGAGGATGATAAAGATAGAAGGTAATATTTTTATATAAAGGGAGCATGTTGATTTGGTGGCGACTTGTCATACAGTCAATGATGCTAAATCGGCGTGTCTCACGATTGAGCAGCACGACATCTAAATAAAAATACTTTATGATTTCAGCTGGGTACTCTGCTTGATCAAGACCATTTAGCTTCTATTCAAGGATAGAAATCAAATATTTTGATATGGCAAATCGTATTGGTCTAGAGCTATGAAAGTATCCAAGTTGAAATCAAAAAATACAGACCAAATAAAAAGAGCAAACGACATTTTGTTTATGCAACACACAGCTCATTTTATTCCTTTTCAAATTTGAGTCACCTTTTTTGGAAAAATTATTTAGTTTGGAATTAATTCATCAAATGTTAACAAAATGTCCTGTTTTTTCTCCTCCCCTCAGATATCGCAAGAAACGAGGCTCACGCAGCAAAGATCTCTCATCAATCCCCGGTAGTGGTGGAAGATATCGCGATGCCCCCACAATGCGTAGCAGTAACTATGATTACATCGGTGATCTAGATGACGATGCTGAAGACTATGTTGACGAAGAAGAAGAGGAGGAAGAAGATCGCGGTATAGGAGATGATGAAATCTCTCCCGCTGATGAGGATAAATTTGCTCGTCTTGAAATGAGACGCCACGAAATGCATAATCGTATGATGGATACACATGTGCGACGGCGAAAGGATGTGCCACCTCCCACGCAAGTGACTTCCATGGCCTATCGTAAGGGTGGACCCAGCGGTCCATATGGAAGAAAGCCCCTGCCACCAACAGAAACGAAACATCTCCCTCAGGATTATGGCTATGATGATGACGGTGAATACGAGCAGACACCCACACCTAGATCTAATACAAGCAGCGCCTTGCCCACAGCCACACCAAATACTTCAACCAAATTTAGTTTTGATGTAGGCTTTGAGTCCGACTTCAATCAGTCATCACCGCCTCCTGCACCAGCCGGTACAGCCTCTAGTTGCAATTCTACGCCGGCGGCCAATGTTAGTGCCGCCAATACCCCGGCCTCGAAATCATCATTCCGATTTTCTAACGATTTCTCCTCCGGCCTGGAAAGAGAAAAACACTATCAGCACACATCGGCCGCCGGTAGTCTGCAGCAGTATGATTTGGAAAATCGAGGCATCTCACCCCATACTGCAGCCGCGGTTACAACCCAAATCAGTACGCCCAAACTGCGATTCGATGACAATGTGAAAGTTTCGCAATTTGATGATGCTTTCGAAGATGACTTCTCGAAGACTAGTTTTGATGCCTTTGAAAATGATGACCAATGGCAAGAGTCTTTGCCTAGAACAACCAAGCAACAGATACGTAATAATAAATTACAACAAAGGCAACAGGATCTAATCAAAAAATCCGAATCTATAAATATTTTTGCCAAAAAGGTTGAGGATCCCTTCGAAGATGACGACTTCTTTAATAGTCCTACAACACAAACGCTTAGTGGTGGTGATAAACAGGACAACAACTACAAGGGGGGCAATGGTGGTGGTGGCAATGCATTCCAACAACAACAACAGCAATCGCAGCAGCATTCTAATTGGGAAGACAACAATACAAATTTCGCCAAATTTGATGAAAATATGTGATTTGATCAACAATTAGAGCATAAATTCAGTATTTCGTCTTACAATCAAACGAGCGGCGATAATTTGTTATGCAATGATGATGAAGATGACGGTTATGATGGTCATTACGCTGAAATAGATGTGGTGACATCCAATGATTATTACTACATAACAAATCTCAATGAATATTACGATGAACAGCAATATTTAAAAAGTTCCAACAACAGGTCACACCAACAGCAACATCATCAGCAGCATCGTCGTTCATGTGACTCATCGTCCTCTTCTTCATGGTCGACATACACGTATAACAATCATAATAAATATCAATCGAATCGTTCCACATCGGTGTTTACGCAGTGCCATAATCAATCAACAAAAATGATGGATAAATCTCGATGTAATCAACTGCAACAACATAATCACCAGATTAATAATGGTATTGTTAGTAGTGTCACTGGTGGTGGTGGTGGTAGTGGCTTAAAAACTACCAATAATATTCTACGCAATACTCAAAAACGCTGTCGGCGTAAATTATTTGCTTTTAATTTTATGTTAAAAAATTTAATAACATATCGTTTTAAATATGATATTCTATAGCAGCACAAACATTACGAATCTATGCTAAAACATAGATGAATATGCTAAATATGATAAAAAAAATACTTTTAAATATCCCACAAAACGAAATATGGAAGTAAATCTATGTCAAGTGTACTTTCAAGGGGTCCATCATTATTCTAAAAAGTAGCGGAAAATGATATTAATACGATATTTATAAACGTTTGGCATTGATTCCAAGCATTTTTTTGAAGATCCGCAACTAATTCCCTCCAATAATACACTAATGTAAAAATCATGGAACGATTCATCTAAAGAAACCCGGTTTGTCATAAGTTAAACCCTGTTGAAGTCAAATCACGACATTGAGAACATTACGATGGAAGTGTGCCTTTCATTATCGTTTAATGGCACCTTTAGTATTTTGAGCATATTTTTTAAGTATAAACCAGATTGAGCCGGTAATAAAAAGGTAATTGTGAGGGCACTGCATCTTTCACGCAGAAACAGTGGTTCAGTAACAGTCATTAAAAAATTAGAAAAACCTTTAATTTTTTTAAAAAAAAATGTCACGAAAAACCATAAAAAATAGAAAACAAAATCGCAAAGAATTATTTTATTCAATTAAGAATTCAAAGAAAGAATGCCAACACGAAAAAATCAGTGGATAAATGTAGAAATTATTATCCTTTTGGTAGAAGTAAGATAATTTCAACAAAATCATGTTTTTATACTCTCACGAATGTGAACGACGGTATACATATGTATATCATTTGTTACGTCCGTCTGTCTGTCTGTTTCGCACGATAACTCTCGATATGAGTAACCGATTGACGTCAGATTTGGTATATGTTAATATTTTTTTGTTTGTCCCCACAAAGGACCAAAATGTTGTGAAATATTGATTCTTTAATAACTTATATACTACTTATCGGAATCTTCCGCAATTTCACACATAGTATTATGGTGATTTCGTTTCTGAAAAATAACATCACCACATCATGTTGCGACATTTTAAAAATTCCCCATGCACCCACTGCTAATTTCGAATTTTGCATGCGAACAATCGAACAAAAATCGTGCGGTGAGTAAAACCCATACCTAAATCATAGCGCAACCATTTTATAGTGTATTAAGAATGTACGCTTTCAATTAGGTTTGGTTCTGAACTTTGCTTTTTGACGGTGCAACACGGTGGCGTGGACTGGGCTGAGTGTGGAAAATGCGATATTTTCGCATTTGCAGAGTATAATAATTTTACAAACAAAATCAAAACCCCTCCATACGGCTGCACCATTTTGACAAACGAACTAATGGATCATTTTCCACAAAAAATTAACGACTTATAACTTTGATTCTAGTCCATACAAACACTGGAAATTTTGGGCAGTGTAATACTTTGGCGATATTGTCACGAGATACTATACAAATGAACCATTTTCGACAAAAAGATAGCTGCCTATAACTTTGATTCTAGTCCATAAAAACACCGGAAGTTTTGAGCAGTGTAATAGTACGATATTGTCACGCGTCTTTTGGTAACACGCCCAAACAAAATGGTGAAAATAAAACATATGAAAAATGATTTTTTAATGTCTTACTTTTACTATTTGGATAATAACTTAAACATTTATCAATATATTTTGTTTCAATTGAGTACTGTCTTCTTCTGGCTTGGAATAGCATTTTTTTAAAAGATTTTTTTTTTTATATTTAATGGATTTGTTGTGCCATTATTATTCATATTTTTTATGACTGTTACAAAACCATGTTCTGCGTAAAAGTGAAATATGTAACATTTATAGTCCTCATAATTACCTTCAATGTAAAGAGTATCCCTGCTTTATCGGTATTATACTTCAAAAAATATAGTCCAAATACTAGAGACACTTTCCATAAAAAATGGAAATTAAAAAAACAAGCATTTTTTAATGTTTTCGTGTTTTCCCTTCGGCAAAAGTTTGCAAACTAGAGTAATTAATTTCAATGTTTATATTTTTTTAACATGAAGTTAAACGACCTTCAATCGAAACATTCCCGATATCGAGGCTGTGATTTGGCCTCTGATTGATATCATTCTCTGTCATGAAATTTTTGCTGACTAACTTTGCGGTCTCTTCTGTAAAAGTTGAGAAATTAGTTTTTACCTTCGTGTGACAAATCGAGACGTAGATAAGCGGACATACATACATAAGTAATCATACAGCAAATAGTATTGTTTTGAAGTCTAATCCCAAAAGCTATAGCCTTTTATGATATTAAGGAAAACTATTCGTCGCTCTTCTTTTTAATTTAATATTCTCATCGTTGTTAGTCTTATTCTTAAAGAAACTTAATAATATTCAATAGAATATTGGAATCATCCTTGTATGATTTAAGTAAACTATTTCGTTACAACTTGTTAATGTATTTCACTTCAGAGGAGAGTGGCAAACCATTTCCCCTTAATATCATATTAGACTATAGTCTTTGGTTTTAGAAATATATATACACTAGCTGACCCCAGCAGACGTTGTCCTGCCAGCTCTGTTTGGGATGAATTGGTTTGTTATTCCATGTTTAAGGAAAAAATCACCATAAAAATGTGTATTGGACATATGTCCACTACAGCGCCATATACCGGTTAGAATCATACATAGTGACTATTATCAAGACAGGTCTGGAAACGCTGACTTTGCAAATATCTTGACCACTCCGCCATTTTTCGCGGTTAAAAAAATTCTAAAACACAGGTGGCCCGGACTGAACCTAATGTGCAATTTTTAGCCCATTCGCTTTTATGGTTTCGGAGATCATGCGTTACTAACAAACGTACAAAGGATTTTATATATAAAGATAAACCCAATACTTATTGCTGTGTGAGTGTTTATATCTGGCAGTGTACTTTCTTGCATATCGCTTCAAGAATTGTCTGTTTTGTTGGTTTGATTTGGCTGCTATATCATATTCAAAACGATATCCACTCAAGAGTATTTATATCATAATCCGGTGCCTATTAGTATTTTAATACATTTGATATATGTGCATATATTCAAGATGTGTGAAGGTTAACATTTTTCTTGACACTAGAGTCTAGGTAACAAAAATAGATTCTGGCATATATAGGTTGCTTGAATCTTGGAAAGCCTCAGCTAATCGTTTCACTGAATAACTGCAATGTTATATATTTATACTATATAACAGTATTACAGTTATTCCGCAAAACATGTAGGAATGAGGATTTCCATGAATAACGCATATATTCAGGATATTACTGCATTTATGTAGGTTTTAATTTTTAACACAACTGATATCTACAGGTAGAGTAATTGCAATAAGATTCGATGATATTTGACTCTCCAATCCGTTTTAAGTATTTTTTTTCTATAATTGTAGTGATTTTTAAATGATTTAACACTCTTTCGTTATGTATAATGAGTTATACAAATTGTGTAAAAAAGTTCTTTGGATATACACAATTTAGTGTATTAAATTCCAATATAGATATTTGGGATAATGCCGTTAATGTATTTATATAGACCTTTTTGGGAGATTAGTTTTGTATAGTCAAAATAAAATTATTAATGTTCTTTGGAAAATGGGTGAGAAAATCGTCAACTGATTTGGATGGAATTTATTTGTAGGTATGAGACCTACATATCTTTTGATAATTTGTTGACAGAATTTAAATTGAAGTATATAGTAAAGGATCTTCTAAAAACGAGGTTTCATTTTGATATTAAAAAAACGAGTATTTTTTAAGGGAAATAATCAGATGTTTATTTTATTCTAAACAGGAGGGTATGCCATTAATAATCGGAAACAATATCAGTTAAATGGCCGCCGCGGTTAGCTTGCAGGACCAATTCAAAGTGATCCGGAATTACATCGAAAAATCTTGAGTGATGGTGTCCATTCTCATCCAGTGACGATATCATCGCTCTTTTGCGTGAAAAATTTCCTGACCGTGTGATTTCTCGAAGAGGCTATCACAAATGTCCACAGAGATCTTGTGATTTAACACCTTCAGATTTTTTATTTAGGATTACGTAAAAAATAAGGTCTATGCCAATGGCTCATAATAGATTCATGACCTCAAAGATTAAATTCGCGCATACATCCGCAAATGTGCGAATTGGTGATGGAAAAGTTCATGAAAATAATGTGGGCCTGCAAGCGTAGCCGTGGCGTCTATATGACTGATACCGTTTTCCATTTTAAATGCCACATCCTCCTCTTCACAATGAAATATACATCCGATGATTTCACATAAAAAAAAAGAACTCGTTGTTTTAAATATCAGAAATGAAACCTGTTATTGGAATACCCATATAAAAAATTCATTAAGATTTCTATAAACATAATGATACATATTATTCATTGCTCCTGAACATTGGGGTCCAATTCAACAGCCTTCTCAAATATATTTTATGCCACATGCACAGTAGGAATAAAATCGTCAATAATTTTGTTGGTACGTAATTACAGATAAAACATTTTTGACTAAGTACAAAGAGATATGGGCAAATATCACAAAATTTTGAATTTTGAAGTAAATTTTTTTTCAAGATTTTTTTGGCGAGCACATCTACGGCTTTTACAACAGACGAGGATAAAAATATAAACATGCAAAAACCGTTGTTGTGAATAAATTTCATCAAAGGCCGCGAAAGTCATGGCGGTTCCAAATTGAAATTAAAAAAAATTGTATAAAATGCAATTTTCAGCGGAATTCGGAAAACTAAAATTACAATCATAGAACATTAGCATTTCTATCAGCCTATGACAAAATATTCGCTGTAGCTTCATTATTCGTATAAATGTAGCGAATCCCAAAATCGACCAGGTAAAATTTTCATACGATCATTATTTTTGTGGAAATATAATTTTTGCAATGTGCATAATTTGCACAATCATCAAAATAAAATAACGGCCCTCCGATTCCGGAATATAGCGTTAAATATCCTTTTATTTTATATACACTTCCGCCATATCTGTACCCCGCACTGGGTGTGCCTTGACGATCATTGCTGAGACAAAAGTGTCACGTTCTTCGCGTACAAGACTTCAATCTTCAAATAAGTATCTATGACAGCAGTACGCCCGAAGAACATAGAAATGAATTTCAGACGTTTATACTATTAAAAATGCCAAGGACAAAATTTGCAATTTTTGCAAAAGTTGAAAAAAGTGAATAAAATTTCAGCGATTCATTATTTTGTTACGGCCCCCTGATTTTTGGATTCACCAGGCCAAAAGCCATCTGGGATAATTAATTCAGCTCAACCTATACACAACTGTCGATGTGCTTCGCGAAATACATTATCAAAAAAAAATTCACGCAAGTTTAACAAAGGTTTGGGAATATATAGCGGTGGTTCCATTAAGAGCACATCAACGACACCTATATAGATATATAGGTTGTTGTTGTTGTTATTGTAGCAGTATATGTGTTTGTTATCCATTAGTTGTTTTCATTCGCCTTGTATAGTGGGTTCTGCTGTATTGGTTTCCAGGCCGAGGAAGATGGCTGCTTCCACTGGTTGGGTCCAAAGAGACCTGGGAACAAGTTGAGTAGGTTTGGCAGGACAGTTAAAGAGGTGTAGTGTGTCGTGTGGTCCCTGGTTAAAGGCGGGACATATGTTTGACGTGGTGCCATCAATCCTTGCCCAGTATGAATTGAGGCGGCTACACCAGCCAGATCTTAATTGGCCAAAAGTACTCTTGTCTGTCGTGGTAATTCCTCTTCCTCTGAGGCCACTGATGGAGGGTGGTCTCCTAGTACGACATTGACTCTGTAATTATTCACGGCTTCAGCGACTGCGTTAGAGTGTATGTCAGCCAGACCTGCCTTGTAAGCTCTTTGATCTAGAGTCATGAAGGTCTTTCCTGATCTGCCTGGGAGGTGGGCGCCTATCCACTAGATGGTGATTGGGATGGCTGGGACGGTAGCAACCAAGCAGATACTGCTTCGACAGCAAAAAATTGTGTCGTCGCACGGTTATGATCTTCGACTCCTCATGTAAGTGGTCCACAGAAGACATGAGGAGGCACCCTGTCGCAGTTCTGGCAGGTCTGTATATTCTTCCACTGCGTCTCGCTCACATTCGGTGACCACACTGGTGCTGCATAGTTTACCCCAGACCGACCTATCGCTTTGTAAGAGGTCAACAAGGTTTCTTTATCTGCGCTCCAAGTGCTGCCGGCTAGCGACTTGAGGAACTTGTTCATACTTCTCATCTTATTGCAGATAGCTGTGGCATGCGCGTTAGACCTGAAGAGGCTATCAAATGTGACACCAAGAACCTTAGGGTAGTTGGTGGTCGGAATTCTTGTGCCATCGATTATCACATTGAGTTGCTCCTTCACTTGCGCTGTCCATGCCGTAAACAGTGTGGCCGATGATTTGGTGGCGGATATTTTTAGGTTCCTCGCAGCGAAGATATTGGCAATCTCAGCCAGGTAGATATTCAGCCTTCCACATATGTCATCGATTAAAGGGCCCGACCGCCAGAATCGTACAGTCATCAGCATATGATACGATTTCAACGCCGTCAGGTGGGGGTGGAATTGCAGAAAGGTAGAGGTTAAACAGTGTCGGAGATATCACCCCACCTTAGGGAACTCCCTGTTTCACTCTACGGGGTTTGGACTTCTTGTTTCTGAATTCCACATACGACTGGCGTCCACGCATGTAATTGACGGTCCAACGTTTCAAACTATTCGGGAGGGACGTGTTGGCTATGTGCTCAAAAAGCGTGGCGTGGCTGACGGTATCGAAGTCCTTCGATAAGTCTAGCGCCACGAGGACGGTCCTGTCACCGGGCTTGTTCTGGTTAAGACCGCGGCTCACATGCGTGGATATGGCGTGTAAAGCAGTAGTCGTACTATGCTGCTTTCGGAATCCGTGCTGATGATCAGCAATTGGAAAATGTCCAATAAGGCTCGGGAGGATTAACGCCTAAAGCTTCTTTGCTACTGGCGAGAGAAGGGAGATAGGCCTGTACGATTCTCCCTTGCTCGCATCTTTGCCCGGTTTCAGTAGCGGGACCACTCTGCCCATTTTCCAGGCTTCGGGTATTATCAGAGTGGTCAAGGACAGATTGAGGACCCTAGTCAGGTACTCAACTCCCGGTATGTCCTATTGCTTCAACATTAGCATCGAAATTCCGTCGGGGCCACGCGCTTTGGATGACTTAGCGCTACGGATGACATCTGCAACTTCTCCAACTGTAAACTGTGGTGGTAATTTTTCAGCTCGGAGAGCATGGATACGACGCATTACTCTCCTTTTCGCTCTGTCACTCACGGGGCGCTCTATAAATTGTGGGTTAAAATAACGCGCGCACCTCTTCGGGTCAGTCACAGTGGTGGCACCATATGTGACTGCCGTCCGGTCGTCTTTCCTCCCTGGATTCGAGAGTGACTTAACCGTTGTCGACAATTTACCAATACCGGAACTTAAGTTGCACTGCTTCAGTTGATCTAGCCATTTATTCCGCTTATATTCGTCTTTCCTATTCAGTTCCCTGATTCTAGGATCAGCAGGATTAGAACGACGAATTTCATCACGCACTTCTGCTAGTCCCGCTGCATCTGCAGGGAAATTAGATCGTATCTCGGGTATTCGACCAGCAGGGATAAAGCGAGCGGCTGCTGCGTTGATGATGCCTCGGAATTTCTTCTCAGCTATCCGAACATCTGAGGGGATGGGTAGTTCACTGAAGCTGCGGTTGGTGAATTCTCTGAACCCGTCCCAGTCCGCTTTCCTTTTATTCAGAAAAGTATGGCGTCCAGAGATAACATCGGCTGGTCTGTCTATGGAGAGGATTATGGGGAGGTGGTCTGATCCCAATGAAATGACGGGCTGCCAGGTGACGTCATTTATCAGACCAGGCGACACGATGGTGATATCTGGCGAGCTGCTGCAATCACCCATAATCCGTGTGGGGGCGTCCTCATTCACTGTGCAGAAGGTAGAGCCATCGATCTGCTCAGCCAAAGCTATGCCTCTATGGTCATTAGATAGGAGAGAATGCCAAAGCTCATGATGGGCATCAAAGTCTCCTAGGACCACGCGATTATTCCACTGCAGTAACGGACTGATGTCCGGCAAATAACGCGGAGAACAGCTACCAATCGGCGGTATATATACGTTGTACAGCTCTATCTCGGCAGTCCCGGACTTAACTGCTTAACTTAACTACATTCAATGTATGGGTGAGATAGGTCTGTATTGCACAGAATGGTGTAATAGGAAAGCCAGTCCCCCACCTCCACTTCTAGTGCGATCCTTACGTAGCACATTGTAATCCTGACAACTGTGCAAACTGTATGTGTCGCTCAGCTTTGTTTCCTGGATCGCAGCGACCTTGATGTTCTTCCGATTCATAAAATCTACAATCTCGTTGATTTTGCCGCGGAGACCATTGCAATTAAGGATGCAAGGATGCATGTTCGGGGGTTGGTACAGCAATGTGTGGTGTTGATTGCTGTGCATGTTGCTGTAGGGGAGATTGCGGACGACGACGTGGCCGACGACACTGACGACTGACACCTTAATGATGTTGAGTTGCCACGTATAAGGTTCCCGCAGACCGAGCAGAAATATTGTTGTGGTCCGGGATTTTGTTCGGTCCCGGCACGGACCAGAAGATGTGCCTCTCCCAAGGCGAAAAAATGGACGAACATAAAACACGTAGTACTGAGGTGGCAGCCCCTGGCCGAATAATTGCTGCTTCGGGTCAATCCGGTACAAAGAACCGGCTGCCGTGGGATATAGGTATTTCAAGCCGATATAACCGCTTCTTTAGTGTTATTTCATTACATCGCGGGCCGCGCTGACCGCGGTCAAAAAAACACTTGAAATCGCATTTCAAAAAATTATGAGCTAGAATTTTTTTGCGGAAAGATCTCACATGAACAGTGCTCACGAAAAAATCTTCCTCCATGTGTCCCTCGTGTTTTGTAACTGACCAGTAACTTCAAAATAAATAGTTTGGCCACAACTTATAAAAGAATGGAAGGGAATCGATGGTACCCTTAGTATTTGCACAATAATTTTTGGAGTATTATTGTGTCGACTTATACGTTAAATTGAAGCTATTAATGTGGGCTACCAATGTTGGAAATATCTCTTTCACTTAAAAACAGTAATTTAGTAACAGTCATTAAACAAATTGGAAAAAGTAGATTTTTTTCAAAAAATATAAACATTTCCTGGGACGAAAAAATAGAAAAAAATCGAAAAAAATATTTTATTTTATTTTTTAAAGATTGCATCCTAGCGAAGAAAATAATGCCTAAATCTATGGATAAATGTAGAAATTATAGCCCTTTTGGTAGAGGTAAGAGAATTTCAAAAAATTTTTTTTTTTAATTTCTGCTTAAATAGCGATTTTATTTATTACTTTTATTTATTTTATGTGCATTTGAGTTTATTTACATGTACAAGTTTCATTAGAAGTAATTGTGAGTTCTTTGTTGACGTTTGTAGATTTCGGAATCGGTTTCTCTAATGAGGAACCAAATATAATCTCGCATCATTCTTTCATCCCAGTGCCCTTGGTAACGCCGCTCGATGGACTTCATTTCTTGGTGAAACCTTTCCCCATGTTCATCGCTTACGTCGCCAAGATTCTCGGGGAAAAAGTTTAAATGAGAATGCAAGAAATGAATTTTGAGGGGCATATTTACACCTGTTGGAATAAGTTAGAAGAATACATACATATGTGTTATATACATAAATCTATTTCTTACCAATTTTTTCATAATTTTTTAACAAATCATTAATCATTGTTTCATATTGCGGGCTTTTATTGGATCCAAGGAAATTTGAAACTACAAGCTTGAACGACCTCCATGCTGCAATTTCATCCGACGTCAAATATGATTCGAAATTTACATCTTTCATCAGTTTCCTTATTTTAGGCCCATCAAAAACGCCTTCTTCGATTTTTTGAAAAGAAAGACTTTTAAATAATTTTTTTAAATATGTGAGTGAATTGCCATCTTTCCTTAAGGCTTTTACAAAATTTTTAAAGAGCCCCAGCTTAATATGCGGTAATAATGATTTCTTTTTGGACGAGAGGTGTGTATTTTATGTTGTTTTCACCCAATGTAATGTCTTTTCTTGTTGGCCATTTCTTTCTTCTTCGCGAGCACGGCTATCCCAGAGGCATAAAAAACAGCAATATTTTGTATATCCGCCTTGCATTCCACATAACATCCCAACTACTTTTAAATCGCAACAAATTTTCCAGTCACGTTGTTCATATTTTATGTATTTTATCAATTTAGCCATTGTTTCGTATGATTCCTTAGTGTTGACGGTATGAGCAATGGGAATCGACGGTTTCTGATTTCCGTTGTGCAAAAGTACTGCTTTCAAACTTTCTTTACTGCTGGCAAAAAATAAACACCATTCTTTTGAATTGTATATTTGATTAAGTTCCTCGAACAATCCGGTAATGTCCTTGCAAAAGCATAAAATTGTTTGTAAAGTATATCACGGACTCTATAATATGATATGTTAACATCTGGGGCCAAAATATTGTACTGTTTCATCCGAGATGCAAGTAGTTCTGAGTTCAGAGTTGAGCACTCAGTTGAACTTGCTGATGTTTCCGTAATTAGGCTGTTAGCTATACTTGGACACTTGGGAATTGGTATTGTTTAATGTATGTTTAATGCTCCTTCCTACTCCAATCTGTTTACATAGACAAAAATAGCAGTCCGTATCGTGAATAAATGGTTGTCTCCAAATCATTGGCATTCCAAATTGCACGAGATGTCTACAATTAAAACGTTTTATTCCACAAAACATTGTAATACATTAATTGTAAAGTACTTACCGCATGTTTCCACTACTCCATCGAGTAAGATTTACAGGGCACGAATTACACAAAATACTAGGTGTCCACGGTTCGTTCATATTTTCAACTCGTATACCAAAATATTGCACATATATTTCTTCTATTATTTTACTAAACTCACATTGATTTTTTTAATTACATATTTTCCGCAGATGTAGCAGAAATTGTCGGGATCATTTACACATTGAAAAGTTCTTTGCCTTTTACTCATACGAGTACTTCGAACTTTAAAATATATTTCAGAAAATCGACTTATCTCTTTAAGGCGCTGAATTACACTAATTTATTAATAAGTAATTTCATTCATAAATTCCGGATTTAAGGTACATAAGTTGCAGTACCTGTAGCTGACATATACGAGTAGTTTGCTTCGAACGTAGAAACCCAGTACATATAATTGTACTACTTGAATATACGACTGGGATGTCCATGCCCCTAAAAGGCGCAACTGAATGAATAAAAAACCACAAATATTTTTGAATGACCCTCTACCTGATCGGATCTCATCCAATATAGCTCTCACATTGCATATCATGTTTTGCCATAAAACCTCGTCCTCTCTATAATTTTATAATGTCTGACATCAATCCTCATAAAATAAAATGCAAGTGAAATGTCTCTTATATGTCTCTCTCACATATGGCGAATTCAATATAAACAAAAGCATCATTTAAAAACGAAAAATATGAAAGAAGATTTTTTGAATTTCCCTAGCATTTACAAAATGGCTCATAACTTTTACATCTATCCATAGATTTTTTTCAAATTTTTTAAAAAAATCACTTTTTCTCATATTTTTGACGACATAAACAACAACTTTAACCACACGACAAATAATTACATCCTGGATAGTCTATTATTTCTATTATGTTTCGTGCAGAATTTCAGACCGATTTCAGTCAAATGAAGAAGCAAGACCAAGTTAGCTTTACACACGAATCACACTTTTTCGAATAAAAGTGCAATGTTGCGTAGATACCGTCCTTTTCTGCAAATAACCCAAAGATTTAACGATGCAAATATATTATACATATTTTTAAATCGTAAAATGCCCACATGGCTTTATTGTTAATATTTTTCTTTTGTATTCGTTGTAAAAATTAACTTATTTGACACGACTCCGTCGTCCAGTGGCTACCTAGTGGAACTAGTAATAAAACTTTACAAGGAGGAACTTCTGCAATTCGAGTAGTTGGGATTCTAATAAACCTTCACAGGAGAGAATTCCTGTAATTCAAGTAGTGGTTGGTGATAACCCACTGTTGTTCCACCACCTACTGTTAATGATAAATCACAAAGAGCAGGTAAAAAGCTCATATATAATACCAGTCTGGAAATTTGACCAAAAATAGCCAAACTTCAAAGATCTATAAAACAAAAATTCGAGCTATCTTTGCAAAACCCTCTGGGGTTGATATACGAGTGGTGTGCTATAATTACCAATTGGTCTCGTTCGGGAAAGTGTTTCTTGTTGCACAGTGTTATATCCAAAATTGAAGGTGATTTTCCTCTAACGCATTTAAGATTCGGTCAACTTCATCCGCCTCTTCGTCATCGTCATCATAGAGTGTAATGTGGATTTCGTTTATGCAAAAAAAACTGGACTTTTATACCACATCTTGGAATTTTGAAATAGGAGCAAAGTCGAATTCGAGGGACTTCATCGGTTCCACATATGAAGGGCAAATATTTTTCAGAATTTCGCGCGAATCGAAATCCCTATATTTTTTGGCTGCCTAACACATTGAAATTGTTGGCAATATGGCGCATTTACGCTTGAGACATTCTTATTCTTCAAAAAACTAATCATTTGCTACAGAAAAAAGTGTAACACATCTAAGGAGTAACCTAAGACCCCAAGTATGTTCGGCGGAAATTCGTTTTGGGTCATTTTAAGTCGAATGAGCAATGTCCGTCCGTCTGTCTGTCTGCTGGCTGGTGTGTACGATAACTTTCGAAAGGAATAACCGATTGACTTCAAATGTGGTAACAGTTTTTCTATCTCCGGCTAAGTTCGAAGATGGGTCATGTTGGCCCACTCATTTTAGTACCTCCCTCACAAAGGGTTAAAATGTTGTGAAATATTGATTCTTTAATAACTGCTATACTACTTATTCGAATCTTCTGAAATTCCACACATAGTATTAGTTTATTAGTCGCTATCAACTCCAGAAAGATGGGAGAAGTTGTCACGCCCCTTTTGGTACCTCCCACACAAATGCACCATTTTGCACCAAAAGTTAACAGCTTATAACATTAAAAGTGCCTACAGCCCTGTGAAAAATGGGTTATGACCACTCCCCTTTTTGTACCACACAAAATGGCCAAATAATACCACAATTTTATATCTCATAACGTTAATATACCAGTGCACATACTCGCTTATAATTCGGTATAGTGCAATGTATTTAAAGTATCTACTGTTCAGCGAAAAATAGGTGTATTTGTTAAACCCGCTCTGGTCCCTCCCACACAAATTGACAGAATAATTCGTGGAATATTCAATATTACATTACTCACAATGTGAGGGTATACCTTAGTCGGTTTACCCGACTGAAACTTTCTTACTTTTTCGCAATCGCTTGTCAGAATATAAAAGGGTTTAATGCTGAATTAACGAACATATTTTTTATTTTTTCTGAAACTAAAGAAGATCGAGATTACTAATATGATGAGTGTTTTAACGAGACACTCAAGCTTACAAGCACATCTTCATCGCAT
This sequence comes from Eudasyphora cyanicolor, assembly GCA_963930755.1. Taxonomy (NCBI): domain Eukaryota; kingdom Metazoa; phylum Arthropoda; class Insecta; order Diptera; family Muscidae; genus Eudasyphora; species Eudasyphora cyanicolor. Next base: position 167,131,385 of record OZ005735.1, read on the forward strand.
AGGACTAGCAGAAAACGACGAATGCAGGGCATGCAGGGAAAACATCGAAACCATGGAACATTTTCTCTGTCACTACCCAGCTTGCACACATGCATGTTGCTAGACTTGACTCATCTCAGAGGATATGACTGGAAGATACTGAGAAAATTCGTGTCTAGTACCGATTTTCTCTAACTCGTGAGGTATAAAAATATCATAAATAAGGAGCGCACAACAGGCCGAACTACTGGCTTAAGTGTATGCCCATGTACATGAGATGTGTAAACGTCTCCTCTCTTCAAACTAACCTTACCAACATATTTGTTTATACATAGTTTTGGCTTCAATTTTTCTGTTTGGGCTTCCACTGAGACCTGGCTAAAGCCCTCATTATTTGATTCTGGTATTTTGTGAAATAAATATTTTATCTACAGACAAAAAGGATCGCAGTCATAGACGTAACTATATATAGTTACGACAAAATTTCGACCTTTCGACTTTTTGAAAAAATCAAGAATTCGACTTTTCGACTTTTTAGTGTAAAAAAGTCGATTAAAGCTTATTTATTAATGAAAATGCTAATATTTCTAGTTTTCTTCATTAATTTGTAGTAAAATACAGGAAAAGATAAATAAACTGATAATGATCAGGTGATCAGAAATTCGCAGAAGTCGTTCCATAAAAGTCTAAAAACTTAAACGGAAAAAATTGTTTTCTTAAGTCCAACTGCATTTAATATGTCATACTTATTCACAGGATATGTCCAAATCAATTGACTTAAAAATAAGCTTATTTAAACCGTTTGGAGAGATTTGGCTCCGAATTTGTGTGGCGATAAGCCGAAAGTAACCCCTAATCCAATAATTTTAATATTCTCATGACTGTATTTTGTTTGGACCAGTCAATTGTTTATTAATTATTATGCCAAACTATTTATAACTATAAAAAAAGAATATATATAATTATGACAGATGCGATTACTGTGTATTCATATTATCTCGCTTATGTTTAACTGGCTTATCTACACTGGTCCCATATTGGTGGTGATACAACTAAATAAAGATTTTTGTTGTAACCCACAGCTCGTTTTTATTAACTTTAGCCAAATGTAATATAAATTTGGTAATATTAGTACATGGAAATAGTCGAAAAAGTCGACATGGAAAAGTCCGATTGTGCCAAAATTTAAAATTTTTCTTAATTATGACCAAATACAGCTTAGTACCAAATTTCATAATTCTGCAATTACTCCTTCAATTTTTGTCCTATCGATACAAGATAGGAAAGAGCTCTGTGTGCGAAACCAGCATATTCAGACTAGATCTCTTTTCATCTCCGCAGCTTCTGAAGAAATCTTTGGACTCTGACAACACTGAGTAAAAATGAAAACAAAAACATAAAGTTCCCGCGATAATCCGATATGTATATGCCGGAACGAAGTCTGTAATAGAAATATACTTAAGTATTATCAACTCAGCGTCTCCAAGTTGCTACAACAACAATTATGCGATTCAGCCACTTTGCGACGACTTGATAGACACTGCAAGTATCTGATAGGCTGTGGGCTATATCAAGACTGAAGTTTTTTACAGTGTAAACCGATGCCAACCTTCGAACCATCTTTGCAGAAGTGGAGATAGTTATATTTTCTGGCATCCCTTCAACCCAGTCCTTTCTTAGCATTCAAGTTTCGCTTTCTTGTTGGTCCTGCTGTTCCTCGAGTTTTGTCCGGGAGTTCCCCATGAAAATGCGTGTCGAAAAGTAAATGTAGTGACTGCACGCTATTTTTGTAAAATTATTTCAATTTTAATTTGCAACTATGGTATTCTCCCGGCTCAAGACATGTTTACACGGTGCTACTTGTACCTGCAACTTTTTTGAATTCTCTTTTGAAATCCTAACGTAAAATCATGCTATTTTGTCTCGATTTACACTGGCTGAATGTTCAGCAGATTTCCGGCGTTTTGTAGGAGAGAGAGGCAGTCAGCAAGAGGGGAAAAACTCTCCCTTACTCTGGCTTTTCGGGCTGAACATTTTGTGTTTTTCACTCGCACTTTGAAACAACAACAATTCCCATGGGAATATCCAAAACAAAATTACGTGTCTAAACGCAGAGGCAAGTTTAAAAGAGAATTAGCGGATAACCTACTGAAAAAATATCCTAGTGTAAATCTGGACTTAGACGGCGAGTCTGTAGTTTCAACCAAAAACAATATAATTTAAGAAGACATTCTTTCCTGTAGCGAGTATGTCTAAGTTACGAACGAATGCGAATTTGATTCCAACGAGTGAGGCTTTTCGCGAATTTTCAGACCGTTTTTCCCGAATTTTTTGCAATTGATCAAATTAAAAAATTAATATTAATCGATAAGTGCAAAAAAGGTTAAGTCAATGTTCGCGGAAAACTGTTTTTCGCGTGTGACAGTTCATTCCTATTCGTTCGTAACTGATTGATTTTGACGTTTCGTCCGGACGGAACATCTGTCTAATTAAAGGTCTGTGGTTTCAGCAACCAGAGGGGGACAAATTTATGTTTTTATTCGTTCACACATTTATTTTATTGAATTTGTTTTTCGTATTCAGTCACAAAAATAATAAATAATAAGATATGTCATCCCCGAGCAAGCTGTCAGGTATGAACGAATAGAAATTTCAACGAGTAGGACTTCAAAGAGGGAGGTTTTCCGCGGATTTCGGACCGATTTTCCCGAAATTTTTGTAATAGTCACAATTAAAAAATTAATATTAATCGATTAGTGCAAAAAAAGTTCAAACTATGTTCGCGGAAAACTGTTTTTCGCGTGTGACAGTTCATTCCTATTCGTTCGTAACTGATTGATTTTGACGTTTCGAGCGGACGGCACATCTGTCTAATTTAAGGTCTGTGTTCAGTCACTCACAAAATGAAATTTCAATCTGTCCCTTGTATTTTCATTTCGACCAAATGTGTTTTACCCCGGAAGCGTCTATACTATATGTTAATACTTCTATATAAGTTAACAATTTATACTTTTTTTTTAATAATTAATTTGAATTTTAAATGGAATATTTTAATTTCGATTGACAGAATTTGATTTTCCATTGAAGTCTTTTAAATTTCAAATGGAATTTTTTTAAATTGAATTTAAATTTTTGAATTGCGAATGGAATATTTAAATATCAATGGATTTAATTTAAAACTGAATTGATGGAAAATGGTTGGAACACCTTTAGAAATATCAATCCACGCTGTTTCTCTCGTCTCTAATGTTTTATGGGAAATAATTAACCAAAATTCACTACATCTTGTGTATGAAGAAAGCCTATCACTTTACGCATTTTATTTAACAAAATCAGCATTTTAGCGACACTTCAACATAACAATACTTGTTTAATTTATCCTTTAAACATAATCCTTAAAATGAACAAATTGCTAAAGAAACAAAACAAACAAAACCAAAATAACGAAGAACCTAGACCTAAATATACTACCTATTTATAACGAATCTCAAAATCTATTACTAATATTCCACATAAGGTAATTTCTATGTAAATATGTTTAAAATAATTAAAAAATCCTTCTAAACTTAAATGTACATATACAATTTAGATTATTATAAACGATCATAAAACGACGATAAATAACACAACAACAGCGGAAGCAAAAACAATGTATGAGACAACTAATTTTATTAATATTATTGTATATTTAAAATTTTATTACAAATAATATATGTTTTATTATTAAAAAAATAATACGCAATACTCTAAAATTAGTACTTTCCTTGGCTATTTCCTAAAAGAAAAAACTGAAAGAGAAAAAAAAAACAAAATAAAATAATTACATATTTAGGAAAAATAATAAATGAGTTTATACGTTTGTTTAAGTTATATGAGAAATTTCCTAAAAACAATGCAAAATAAAATTGAATTCTGTCCGTTTCAAGGTTTTCTTATAGTATAGTCCTAAAAAACAAACAAAAGAAAATAAAAACTAAACAAGAAAACAAGACGATATTACCTAAAATTTATATATCAAAATTTCAAAAATAAAGATAATTTATAACAAAAACCATAATGGCAAATTAAACTCCTTATAAGAAGACTACACAGCAAAACTATGCATGTGCGCGTTGAAAGTCGATCGTATGAAATGCAATACAATTACCCCAATTGTTGATTAGTTCACCAAAAAAATAAAATAAAAAAAAACACAAAAATTCAACTAAGATACCCGCAAAACACAATATATACTACTGAAAATAGAAAATAGTTCATACACATAATACAACTTCTTTCCATGGTAGAATTGAATCGAACGTAATTGTACCACAAAAGCCGAACCTACAACAACAATAAATATTAATAAAGAAAATAACAAAACGACAGAATGTGCATCCATTTAATAATATTAATCAAATTTATTATTATTATTATGAATTATATTGATATTATATACAGAACAATATGATGATAGTTAATATGTAATTCATTAATCATTTTGATTTCGTTTTATTTTATTTTCTCGATTGAACAATTCAAAATAAAATTTAAATGTAAACAAAAAAATAAAATAAAATACTTGTCTTTTTCACTTTACCCTAAATCTATAAAATAGTAGAAGGGGCTTGGTTATATCGTCCATTATTCTCTGTTTAATAGCAATGAAGAAACTATTAATACTTATGTATGCATTTATACAATATCGTCAAGTATTATAGAAGGCTAGCTGATTCCAGCGGTCGTTGTCCTGTCCGCCCTGTTTGCGGTGTATTGGTTTGATATCACTAAACAACAAAAACATGTTTTGTGTCCAGTGTCTAAAACCTTTTTGGTGTAGATTGAGGGATATAAATTTGAAATTGTACCGGTATACCTTAGAGGCACAAATTGGACAGAAGATTTTGGGAAGTTAAAATAGGCTATAGAAAATGGTAATAATAGGTGACCACAGTATCCGACTTGGTGAAGAACAGCAACTATTAGAAGGAATAACAACATGTTACGAAAAGATAAATTCAAATGACAATTGGGAGAAAGCAATGAACATGGTTTAATAGTACTAAACGGCAGAGTGTCAGGAGATAAAGTTGCCTCCTTTCTAACAATAATGGTAGCTCGGTGATTGACTTATGTGCGGTATATATGGATATGATAACCAATAGGCATGTTTTCGTTACAAGCTAGCACTTTTAGCATTTTGCAACGAAAACAACTGACTTCCACTAACTGGCACATAAGCAATAAGTGGCGGATTTTCACTATCTGGTAGCAATGGTGTCATGAGTTGCGAAGAAAGAACAGTGCGAAACAGACAAAAAACTCGTGAAAAGTATTTATAAAACATATATTTACTATTCTATGTTCAATTGTTTACACTCTTTTGCAAATATTAAAATAATTTCCCATTTTTGTTCTTCTTCTTCCCGTTAATTCACAATAATTGATAAAATCTCTCCAAAAATGGGATGCCATATTGCTAAATATAGGGTATCTAGGCAACATCATACTCGATTAAGACATGAACACAAGCACCAAACTTCATCGGAAACTAATAGTGCTTAAAAGTGCTTAGCTCCCCATACAAATTAAGCACTTATGGTGTAACGAAAACACGCCTAATGTTAACAAATGCTCGGTAGAAGACCAAATATGGTCCGATCATTTTCCAATATCACTGAAATTGAGACTATATGGCAAATTGCAAACACAAGTGGAAAGGAAAAACCTAATGCCAAAGATAATTTGATAAGATAGAAACAAAGTCCCTTATCAGACAGCTCTTACCGAAAACCTAACGTCCTCAAATATAATCGAATGTCTAGATGATTTTATAACCACGATAAGGAATTCATACCCAAATCTTTCGAGAAGGAAACAAATAGACTTCCATAACAAATGTCTTGATAAGGAATGCCTGAAGGTAAGAAATAAAACAATGAAACACCTGAATACACATAGAAAACAAGTAAGAAAGTTTCAGTCGGGTAAACCGACTAAGGTATACCCTCACTTTGTGAGTAATGTAATATTGAATATTACTCGAATTATTCTGTCAATTTGTGTGGGAGGTACCAGAATGGGTTTATCAAATTCACCTATTTTCGCTGAACATTAGATACTTTAAATTCATTGCACTGTGCCGACTTATAAGCATTTATGTGCACTGGTATACATAAACGTTATGAGACATTAAATTGTGGTATGATTTGGGCATTTTGTGTGGGAGGTACAAAAAGGGGCGTGGCAATAACGCCCATTTTTTGCAGGGCTATAGACACTATCACACTGTACAACATTTCAAGTATTTTTATACGCTGGTTTTAATGTTATAAGCTGTTAACTTTTGGTGCAAAAACGTACCTTTGTGTGGGAGGTACCAAAAGGGGCGTGGCAACAACACCCATTTTTCACTGGAATGTAGGCAATATAAAATCATAATACTGTACAAAATTTCAAGTATTTTTATACACTGTTATTAATGTTATAAGCTGTTAACTTTTGGTGCAAAATGGTGCATTTGTGTGGGAGGTACCAAAAGGGACGTGGCGACTTCGCCCATTTTTCTCGAGTTGATAGCGACTAACAAACTAATACTATGTGTGGAATTTCAAAAGATTCGAATAAGTAGTATAGCAGTTATTAAAGAATCAATATTTCACAACATTTTAACCCTTTGTGGGGGAGGTACCAGAAGGAGTGGACCAATATGGCCCATCTTCGAACTTAGCCGGAGATAGAAAAAAATATTACCACATACGAAATTTGAAGTCAATCGGTTACTCCTTTCGAGAGTTATCGTGCGCACCAGCCAGCAGACAGACAGACACACAGACAGACGGACGGACATTGCTCATTCGACTTAAAATGACCCAAAACGGATTTCCTCGGAACATACTTGGGGTCTTAGGTCACTCCTTCGACGTGTTACACTTTTTTCCGTAGCAAATGATATATACCCTCGTCACACTAAAGTGAGGGTATAAACAAAGGAAGAGACCAACCGAAAGAAAAGGATTACTATCTGCATATAGAACACCGTCTAGATCTAATTTTAAACAACAAATCTTGGTGGAAATTAGCTAAAGAAATAAGAAAATATAATCAAATCTCCGGAGGAAACATTCCTGCACATATTTTTAAAAATTATTTTGAGACTTTACTGCAATACGCACCAAATGTTACAGATGATATTCTCGATTCTGACTTCAGCGTAAAAAAAACAACTTGCTAGGGTTAAAGAGAATAAGGCGCCCGGGAAAGACAGATCTTCTGATGGAGTTGAGCAAAGAGTTCACAAAGATTCTTAATGGTCGTGATGATTTACAGACATTCCGGTCAAGCATTTTATACCCAATACTAAAAAAGGGGGATTATCGAGGGATTTCGTTCATGAACTGTATTTGAAAGTTAATGATGGGTATGGTTAACAGCAGACTATCAAGGTGGATAGAGAACCACGATATACTTAATGAATACCAAGCTGGATTCAGAAAACGTTATTCGACGCTTGATAATATATTTAATTTGGTATCAATCGTAAAACTGAAACAGGCAGAAAATAAAAAAGTTTATACATTTGATAGAATCCCAAGGGATAAACTAATTTACAAACTTTGGACTACAGGCATATTCTCAAAAATAGTTCGTTTTATAGAAAGCAAAAAAAATACACGAACACAAAAGTAGCTGTGTGGATAGGAAATGGCTTTTCGGATCACTTTATAACCTGTGCAGGTGTAAAGCAAGGATGTCTTTTGTCCCCACTTTTGTTCGCGCTTTACTTAAATGATTTGCATGATGCTTTGGATGGCGGTATTATCGTGGATGAGTTAAATATACGTTTATTAATGTACGCTGATGACATCGTTATTATAGCTGAAGACGTTATGATTTTACAAAAAATTATAAACAACCTCGAGACGTACTGTGATATATGGTGGATGGAACTTAATCAGACAAAATCTGAACTAATGATTTTTAGAAAAGGCGGCAGAATTTCCACTTCTGACAAATGGTTATACAAAAGTCATTACTTGCATGTCGTAAATGAATACAACAAATATCTAGGCATAACTTTAACACCTAAATTGTCGTTTGCCAAGCACATCGCAATAAAAAATGAAGCCTCGAAAACTTGCACTAATGCAACATGGAGACATTTTATAGGGAAACCAAACTTATCACTAAAGGCAAAATGGGAAATGTTCCCATCTGTGTGCAGATCGATCCAAAGCTATGGCGCGCAGATATGGGGTGATGGAAATTTTGATGATGTCGATAAATTATATAGATTTTTCATAAAAAGAATTATAAAATTACCGGAAAATTGTTAAAAGACGTGTTTTGTATTTGAAAACAAGCAAAAAAGTGAAAAATTTATTTTTCAATACACAAATGAAAACTATAATACAAAATTTGTTGTTATATAAAATGTTTTTCAATGACTATGTGATACAAAATGTATGTACATAAACTAAGTATATTTCTTTAAAGTTCAATCTTCTTTTCCAACACCCCCACTAGATTGGCTTTTGAGTCCAAGTAAGTTGCAGCAATGTATTTGTTTATTTGTAGGTAACCCTTTTGTCATTATACCTGCTACCATATCACCAGTTGCCACATAAGCTTGATTTCATCCGCCTCTATCAATTCTCTAACATAGTGATGACGAATATCGATGTGTTTGGAGCGCGCATTATCACATTTTTTTCAACAGGATGTACATACTTCATTTAGTTCATTGAATAAAGATTTCAACCACATGGCTTCTTGTGCAGACGTAGATAACGCCATGTACTCCGCTTCAGTTGTAGAAAGCGCTGTGGTTTGCTGTTTCTTTGAGTTCCATGATGTTGGGCCGTTTTGAAGCTTATAGTGATCGGTACCTCTTAGATAACGGAATATTCTCTTGGCCGCCTGCCAGTGAGCCTTGCCAGGATTGTTATTAAATCTTGAAAGTACCCCCACTGCATACGCTATATCGGGTCTTGTTACTTGCTCTGCATACATAATACTACCAATGGCCTCTTGATATGGGACATTTTTCATTTCATTGACATCTTCTTCGTTTACTGGACACATATCTTTGGATATTTTCTGGTTGATATCAGTAGGGCAAAAAATAACATTACACTGGTTCATATTAAATTTCTTTAAAATTGTTTTTATATGCAATTCCTGGTCTAACCATAACAATCCCTTTTCACGATTTCGAGTAACCTTCAAGCCCAATATGTAATTTGCTGTGCCGATGTCTTTCATTTTGAAACAGCTCGAGAGTCTATCCTTTATATTCTGTTTGTCTTTCGATTGTTGGAGAATATTAAAATATCATCGACGTATGTAAATAGCAACATACGTTTTCTCTCCATTTGAGTCTTCTGGTAAATGCATGGTTCGGATTTTGATTGTTTCAGGCCAATTTTCTTCAACTGCTCATCTAACTTTTTATTCCACACTCTACTCGTACTGGCCTGTTTGAGACCATAAATTGATTTTTTCAAACGAAAAACTTTACGTTTGTCCTCATTGCACCCTTCAGGTATTTTCATATAAAGGGTCCGCCATCTAACGTTTTTTTTTCAACTACTGCATGAATGGTAACACTTAGCTCATGTCTGATTGGACAGATAATTAGTTTTATCCTTCCGCTGAACGAATATGGTTGTGTATACGCTTGAACAAGTGGACCTGCGATCGACTTATAGAAGATGCCGATTTTGCCAAAAAAATCATCTTTTCAGATGAAGCTCATTTTGATCTTGGTGGGTATGTAAACAAGCAAAATTGTCGCATTTGGGGCACAGAAAACCCGCAGCATACATTGAAAAGCCGATACACCCAAAACGAGTCACTGTTTGGTGCGGATTTTGGTCCAGAGGCATAATTGGGCCATTATTCTTCGAAAATGAGCAAGTAGTGGCCGTTACAGTCAATGGCGATCGTTATCGGGCCATGTTGAACGAATTTTTGTTCACAAAAATTGAAGAGGAGGATACATTTGAAGAGGAGGCAACATTTGGTTTCAACAGGAAGGCGCTACGTGCCACACAGCCGAAGCTACACTCGATGTTTTGCGCCCTGTTTTTGAAGATCGCATTATCAGCCGCAGAGCTGATGTCGTTTGGCCACCTCGGAGCTGCGATTTGACACCGTTTGACTATTATTTGTGGGGTGCCCTCAAAGATAAGTGTTACGCCGACAAGCCAGAGACAATTGACGCTTTAAAGGGCAATATTCGTGAAGCCATTGGTGAAATACAGCTGTACACAATCGATAAATGGCCAGCCGAGGCAGCCATTTCAATGAAATTATTTTGCATTATTAACCGGAAGGATTGTACTTTCAAATAAAAAAAGAAATTTGAGAAAATATTCAGTAGTTTTTTTATAGCATTTTCAAAAAAAAATTATTTGGCTGACCCTTTAGATTTCCTCTTCAAGCTCGCTTTGGAGGAAGGCAGTTACAACGTAAATCTGGTCGATATCCAAATCGTACCGTACTGCCAAACTTAAAATTAGACGAATGGAGGAATATCTCACTACAGGAGAAACAGTTTCACTGTAGTATACACCTTATTTCTGTGTGTATCCTTTTGCCACAAGCCTGGCTTTATAGCGCTCGATATTGCCTTCAGAGTTCCTCTTAATTTTGAAAGTCCACTTGCAACCGATAGGATTCTTTCCAGAAGGTAGGAAGGAAGGTGCTATTTTCATCTAATGCCTTTAGTTCTTCCTTCATTGCGTTTTTTGCAATGCTCACTATCCACACATTCTAGAGCTTGACGTACAGTTTGAGGCTCATCTTCCATGCAATCTACATGGCTTATGTTTGCATACTTGGGGTTAGGCTTTATGTTTCTCGTAGATCTTCTTACCATTGGAGATGCGATTCCCATTTCTTCAGGTAAGATTACATCATCACATTCCTCATATTCATCTTCAGACTCTGCTCCAGATATTGTAAATCTTGCAATACTGTTTTCTTCATGAATTGTACGATCTAACCCCCCCGCCCTAAATCACATCCAAGATCTATTTTGTAAAATGTAGCATCGTTATCATTATTTCCAATCTCATCCATAAATTCTGTCTCCAAAAATTTGCATCCCTAATCAGAAGTACATTGTTTATTTTGGTATCGTAGAACCGGTATGTTTTGGATGTGGAGAGTATCCGATGAAAATTACCCCCTTACCCTTTGGGTCCAATTTCATTCATTTCTCCTTCGGGACATGAATGACCGATTTACAACCAAAAATTCTCAGATTTTTTAAGTTAGGTTTAGAACCATAGGGAGTTTTGAAATTCTGTCTTTTGCAAGGTATACATATGGTTAATTACATACACTGAGTGTTTACTGCTTCTGCCCAAAATTTTTTGGTAGACTGGATTCTATCAGGAGACATCAGGCTGGTTCGATTCATCCTTTCAGATTTCCCATTCTTCTGTGGGGTGTATGACACTGTTGTCTGATGTTGAATCCCACTTTGCGCCATAACATCTCTCATCTTAGCATTGCAGAATTCGGAACCATTGTCACTTCTGAAAGCTTTAATTCTTTTCCCAGTTTAATTTTCAACTTGATTCTTGAACTCGAGAAACTTTTCCGCGACTTCGCTCTTTTTCTTTATAAAATAAACAAATACTCTTGAAGAGAAGTCATCTGCAAATATCAGCATATATTTTGAACCTGCGATTGAACAAGATTCCATTGGACCGCACAGATCGCTGTGTACCAGCTGGAGAACCTCGTAAGTACGATTGGTTGATTCATAAAATGGTAGTCTTGAAAGTTTTCCTTTGAAACATGTAACGCAATCGAAATTATCAGCTTCACAATTAATTCCATCTACTGCTCCTGATGCCATTTTCTTCAGGATTTCGTCATTTACATGGCCAACACGTTTATGTCATATTTTGCTTCCGAATTTCCAGATTTGCTGATGTACGCACCTTGTTTTGATACATTGAGTTTAAACATTCCATTGACATGTTCTCCGGTAGCTATAACTTGCTTATCTTTATTAATTACTTTGCAACCATGAATGTTAAACTAGACTTCGTGTCCTTTCTGAACAATTTTCGACACAGATAATAGATTTAAGCACAATTCAGGTACAAGCAAAACATCATGGAGTTCAACACTTTCAGTTTTGGGTTTCACATAAGCTGACATTTCAATTTTTCCCATAACTTGAACTCGAATCTTTGTGTTGTTCGCAAATGTCACTTTATCCTCTTTGGGGTCTATCTTACCTTAGAAGTATGTGCTATTACAACTCATATGTGCTGATGCTCCTGAATCGAAATACCAATTGTACTTATCAGAACTGTTGACACTGAATGATCCAATCATAGCACTGTTCTTTTTCTTGTTTATTTTATTGTGGCACTTAGCAGCGATTTATCCATATTTTTGGCAATTGAAGCATTTTGGGCCTTTGGGTTTTTGTCGATTAGGTAGAGCTAGACTTCCATCATTACGCGTCCTTACATCTTGCAACAGCTTCAATTTGGAGTCACCACTGATTTTCATGACCGAACTTTGAATTCCCATAATCATGGGTTTGTATTCCGCGGGATGACCTGCCAACATCACTGAGCCGACCCATTCATCATCGAGTTTCAAACCAGCACCTCTTAAATTATGCGCACTCGTTAATGTGTCGTTCACATATTAATCGACGGAAGCAAAATCGTTGAGTCTAGCTGAACAGACCCTCTGGATTATGCCGACACGTCTTACCAAAACCAGAATCTGCGAAAATCCCATCCAAGGTATCCCATATTTCTTTGGCACTCTTGCACTCTCGAATATGCGGATATATACATTTGTCCACCAGCAGAATCAGCTCCGCCCGGGCCTGGATTTTCTTCTCTTCCTTTGATTCGGTTCCTTACACGGATCTCCACAGTTCCTTCATTTGGAAATAAGCCATTACAACAAACTTCCAATCCTCGAAGTTCTCGCTACCTCGCAATTTCTCTATAGCGTTAGTACTCATAGCCATTATGAATATGTTATAATCACGGACACACAAACTAAATCTTATATTTTACACGCTCAGGCCCATAACCTGTTAATAGATGTGTTTTGTATTTGAAAACAAGCAAAAAAGTGAAAAATTTATTTTTCAATACACAAATGAAAACTATAATACAAAATGTTTTTCAATGACTATATAATACAAAATGTATGTACATAAAAGAAGTATATTTCTTTAAAGTTCAATCTTATTTTCCAACAAAATACACCAAATTATGTCATATCTCTGGGCACTGGCTATGAAAATGAATATGTATGTATATACATACACATTGCATTTGAAATACTTGTCTAAAATACTTTTTGATCAAGAGAGCACAAGACTACCGCATAAGCTATTTACTAAAATAGTTGAAAGGAATATATTTTGGTTCAAAGATTTCAAAGATCGTCTCAGAAATTGCAACATTAGTCATGAGAATATACACTTACATAAGGGACTCTGGTATAACGTTCGCCAAAGGCTAATTGAAGAAATGGAAAAAACTTAACAGAACAAATACTAAGTGTTGCCTGGCGCCGTCTGACATTTCCATGCGAAAGTTTGACATTTTTTAGCATAAACGTACTCAGAACGTATTGTATTAAATTAAGTGTATTAAATTTTATTTTATTTCAATAGCCAGCGCCTCGTAACGAAGAAAACAAGCCCACTTGAAAATTCTTTGAATGAATGAAATTATAACGTTTACTTCTTCATTTGGTAGAAGTAAGTTAATTTAAAAAAAATCATGCTTTTATACCCTCACTCTTGCGATCGAGGGTATATATCATTTGCTACGGCTCAAAAGTGTAAAGCTATGTACACACGGTGGTTAGTTCTTACAATATTGTCAGCAAAATGTTCAAAAAATTCAACCCTGTGAACTTACAACCGCGTGAATTACAATTTTTGTCTTGCAACGTTGGCAGGAGTGACCTAAACCTCAGGTGTATTTGACGGAATTCCGTTTTAAGTCATTTCAGCAACTTCCGTCTGCCTGACTGGTGCACACGAAACTATCGATAGGAGTTACCTACATCCCGTTAAAAATTGGCATTATCACCACGACCCCATACAAATGGACAATGTTGCACAAAAAGTTAACGGCTTATAACTTTCAATCCAGTCCATATAAACACTTGAAATTTTATGCAGTTTAGTGATTTTACGGTACCTATAGTTCCGTGAAACATAAGCTTTATTGCCACGTACGTTTTGGTACCTCCCATACAAATGGAGCATTTTGCACAAAAAGTTAAAGGCTGAAATATACTCCAGCGCATACAAACACTTGCAGTTTTGTACAGGTTAATGTTTTTTTAGTACCCATAGTCCATTGAACAAGTAAAAATTTTCAGTCGGGTAAACCGACCTAAGAAATGCCCACACTTTGTGAGCAATGTATATATAGAAGTACTAGGGATGTCGATCGGGACTGAGTTTCGCAAATCTCGGGATTGAGAATAGTATGATGTAATAAGTGTGTAACAAATCCCGAAGTCCCGATTTGTGCTGGAATTAATCTATGTTTTACAAACCACGGAAGAGATAGATCTGAAGAGTATAAGAATCTGAGAGTATAATTAACTCTCGATACCACACTATTTATATGTCGATCATATCGCAATCTGTCATCCAGTATGACACCCAAACATTTCATGTCCTTCACAAATTCAATGACAGTTCCGTTACAAGAAATACATAGAGTATGTAGACAATGCGTCGAGAAAAACAAGTAAGAATGTTTCAGTCGGGTAAACCGACTAAGGTATACCCTCACTTTGTGAGTAATGTAATATTGAATATTACTCGAATTATTCTGTCAATTTGTGTGGGAGGTACCAGAAGGGGTTTATCAAATACACCTTTTTTTCGCTGAACATTAGATACTTTAAATTCATTGCACTGTGCCGACTTATAAGCATTTATGTGTACTGGTATAAACGTTATGAGACATTAAATTGTGGTATGATTTGGACATTTTGTGTGGGAGGTACAAAAAGGGGCGTGGCAATAACACCCATTTTTTACAGGGCTACAGACACTATAAAAACATTACACTGTACAAAATTTCAATTATTTTTATACACTGGTTTTAATGTTATAAGCTGTTAACTTTTGGTGCAAAAAGGTACCTTTGTGTGGGAGGTAACAAAAGAGGCGTGGTAACAACACCCATTTTTCCCTGGACTGTAGGCAATATAAATGCTTAATACTGTACAAAATTTCAAGTATTTTTATACACTGTTATTAATGTTATAAGCTGTTAACTTTTGGTGCAAAATGGTGCATTTGTGTGGGAGGTACCAAAAGGGACGTGGCGACTTCGCCCATTTTTCTCGAGTTGATAGCGACTAATAAGCTAATACTATGTGTGGAATTTCAAAAGATTCGAATAAGTAGTATAGCAGTTATTAAAGAATCAATATTTCACAACATTTTAACCCTTTGTGGGGGAGGTACTAGAAGGAGTGGACCAATATGGCCCATCTTCGAACTTAGCCGGAGATAGAAAAAGATATTACCACATACCAAATTTGAGGTCAATAGGTTACTCCTTTCGAGAGTTATCGTGCACACCAGCCAGCAGACAGACAGACGGACGGACATTGCTCATTCGACTTAAAATGACTCAAAACGAATTTCATCCGAACATACTTGGGGTCTTAGGTCACTCCTTCGACGTGTTACACTTTTTTCCGTAGCAAATGATATATACCCTCGTCACACTAAAGTGAGGGTATAATAAAGCTTTTGTCTTAGAAGCATTAATCTTAAGATTATTTTCTGCCATCCAACTACTCAAAATGCCAATCGTGAGATTAATTTTCGTTTGTGCTAATAAGTCATTGATAAAAAGAATGAATAATATAGGGCCCAAAACTGAGCCTTGGGGGACACCACTTTTGACCTCAAGTACCGAGCTGTATTGGTTATTAGCACAAACTAAAGGGTGGTTCAATTGTAAGGGCCGATGTTGAATGTGAACCACACCTAAACGTCAAGTTTTTTTCTGCATTTAATTTGACATTTCAATTCAGACTAACATAATTTGAACCATGGAAAGATACACAATCGAGCAACGCGTTAAAGTTTTTAAAGCCTTTTACGAAAAATGTGTCCACAATCGGGAAAATTGTGCGCAAATTTCAGCAAACCGGGTCTGTAAGAGATGTGAAAACACCTGTGCATGCTCGCCCAGTTCGTTTGGTGCGGCGTCATTTCGAAGAAGTATGGCCCGAAATAAAGTTCGTTATCATCTCACGCTATCGTGAGACGATAACGAACTTTTTAAGGGCCGGATTGGAAGTTATGGATGTGGACAATATGTGGTTTCAACAGGACGGTGCCACTTGCCACACAGCTAATGAAACAATAGCTCTTTTGCGCAACAAATTCAATGGCCGTGTCATCTCACGTCGTGGCGATGTCAATTGGCCGCCAAGATCATGTGATTTGACACCGTTGGACTTCTTTCTTTGGGGTTATGTGAAAGAAAAGATGTACGTCGATAAGCCAGCAACAATACAAGAGCTAAAGGATGAGATAATTCGGCACATTAACGGCATAGAACCTCAATTATGTCTCAGCGCCATCGAAAATTTGGACCATCGGATGGAGGTGTGCCGCCGAGGTCGCGGCGGCCTTTTGGCCGATATTTTGTTCCATACATAATTGAACCATATCAATATTATCATAATAAAAAAAATGACAATAATTTCCTAAATAAATAATTTGTAGCAAAGCACAAGCCGAATTACCAAAACCAAATAAAGACCGAATTTTACCAATTAAAATAAAATGGTCGAGTCGATAAAACCCTTGATTTGGAAAAGGCATTTGACAGATTAGACCATGCGCTTCTTGTGGAGAAGTTGTACTATCTGTTTGGGTTCTCTAGCTCTGCCTGTAAATTGATGAAGTCCTATTTGTGTTGTAGAAGTCAATATGTTTGTTTTAAAGGGATATTCTTGATGTGCGTAGTGGTGTGCCACAAGGGTCTGTTCTTGGTCCTCTTTTGTTTATTATGTTTTTGAATGATTTGTTTCGTTCTATTGAAACTGTTAATTGTTTACCATTTGCATATGCCGATGATGTGCAAGTTCTTTTTAAGGGTAATGTGGACTATTTAGATGTATTGCAAAGTAATATAGAATTTACTTTGTCTAATTTAAATAGTTGGTTGACATGTAATTCTCTATCAGTTAATGTTGAAAAAACTAATGCAATGCTATTTGGAAACTGTAATAGTAACGATATTTCAATTAATCTGTACGATAAACGAATAAACTTCGTTGATAGCATCCAATGTCTTGGACTGACTATTGATAATAAATTGTCCTTTTCTTTTCATGTCAATTCAGTTGTTTCTAAAGTAAACTTTATTTTGCGAAAGTTATATAATTTGGATTTATTCCATCGCATGTTAAAATTAGAGTTGTCCATGCAGTAATTATGCCAATTGTTCTTTATTGTTTGGAGGTCTACTCAGGTACTTCAGGCCTAATTTTAAAGAAACTGCTAATTGTTTTCTATCTGGTAATGCGATATATTTATTCTATTAAAATGCGTCATCATGTATCGGCTTATGTTGTTTGATTTTTGGGTTGTACGTTTGCTAATTTTATAAAGATTAGAAATTTATGTTTTTTATAAGATGTTTAAGGCCCAAACACCTAATTTTTTGCTTGAATTCTTCAAATTCGGTAGGTCTGTTAGAAATCCTCAGATAATTTTCCCCGTTTAAATTCTACCTTAGGTCAATCATTTCAAGTTAGTGTTACTCGTTCATATAATAATCTCGCCAATCTCGCTGAAATCTCTTAATTACTCATATCGTACATTTAAAAAGAAATTGTATCAGACAGACTGTTTGTGATTTATATTATGTATCTGTCTTGTGTAATTGCTTTCAATTTTTATACCCTCCACCATAGGATGGGGGGTATATTCATTTTGTCACTCCGTTTGTAACACCTCTAAATATTGATCTGAGACCCCATAAAGTATATATATTCTTAATCGTCGTAAAATTCTAAGACGATTTAGCCATGTCCGTCCGTCCGTCTGTGTATTTGGTACAAATACTTCTTATAGTTGCAGGTTACGATTCGGCATGGCCGAACTTAACGCTTTTACTTGTTATGTTTTTATTTTTTTTTCTCTATATGTTTATTAAAAGTTCCTCAAAAATTTCTTATTTTTCTCGCTAATCCATGAGAAAAATTTAGTAAAATAAGTTATACATTTTAATTTTGTGTTGCCCTCTAGATTATTTTCATCACCTTTGGTTGGTTGGTTGTTATATATGGTGTGGTTTTTGTTGTTATATATGCATTTAAATTTTCGTTTCTTTTCACACCAAAAATTATATACATTTTCAGATTAAACGAAACCATAAATTAAAATCAAATGACCATTTAAGACATTGAAAATGATTGATTTAAAAGTTTAATTACTCAAATGTGTGAACTTCAAATGTGTGAACTTCAAATGTGTGAACTTTAAATGTGTGAACTTCATTTCGTTTTTTCTCTTGTCTCGATTGTTCAAAAATAATTCAGTTTCATTGACTTTGAGTAGTTTTCTAAACTTATTTTTCTATCCTTATTACTTTCATTTTAATGTTTTTTTATAAGTCCTTTTTTGCATATTTGAATATGTTAGGTTTGTCTATCTTCAAGATTTGTATATTGTTTGTATTTTTAAAATCAGAAAAATTTATAATCATTGAATAATTAGTCATATAAGATATTTTGTTAATAATATTGTATCAAATTGGGGGTTTTAATATAGCAGCTTTTGGATATAAGCCATCGATATAAAATTTGATTTAAATAACATCAGAAAATGTAACAAACCAGACGGTAAATTGTTAATTTTTTCGCTTAATACTTGGATGTTTTTGTGAAAATAAGCACGTAAAGGAACTGAAAACTAGTATAAGGTATACCCTTACTTTTTGAGTAATGTTATATGGAATTGTCGAATTTTATTTTGTTTATAGTCATTGCAAAATTTGTCTAAAATACAAAATATGAAAACTTTCAGATGATTAATGCAGAAGTTATGGGGAAATTGTGTTCGAATAAATCTGTCAATATTTCAACGACATTTCTGCTATTAAAGTTATGAGCTTTTAAATGTTGGTATGATTTGGCCAAGCGCTTCCACAGTTACATTTATAGGACTTAAAACGTAAATTTTTTCCTTTAGCGAACAAAATTCTCGCTGTCGGATGACGATATACGTACAAATAACACTGAGATACAAAATCGAACTTTCCGAATGGGAATGGGATGAGACCAATTGCAAGTAAAAGCTGACATTATCCATAACAAAACCTTCAAGGGTTTTTTTCAGTTCAGTGCGAGATTTTTTTTACAAGCATTTGAAGTTGATGATTTTGGAACGCCGCACGATGGGAAAATATGATGAAATATGCGCGCATAGGACTTTGAAAGCAACTACCAAAAATCAGTTTTTTGGGAATGCTGTTGTATTGTGGATAACATTTAATGAAAATATTTGTAAATTTTATCAAAATATGTCCAGGCGATTTCGAGTTATGACCATTCAAAGTTTGTCTTTTTTACTAATAAATGCAAAAAACATTGCGATAATAAAATGTATGTATGTACTACATGCTTGTAGAATTGCGTTTGTTGGTGAAATTCGACTTTGTAACATATAATAAGGTTATATTCATCTTATTTTTGGTGTATAGGACGTATTTCTAACGTCTTTAAATGAAGACGTTAGAAAGAAAAAAAAGTTTTTTTTAGTTTTAAATAAAAAATATCCACAGTAAATAGAATACAACTTTTGTCTTCGATTGCAAAATAAATGCTGCACTGTGAAAGGGTTTCGTTTTCTTTTGTGAAAAATGTCGCACTTGCACGGGAAAAAAATGCAACATTTCAGCCCTGTATTTAATCGAAGGGGTGGACGCTGCTCTACAAAACAAGTGTTTTTAGGCGTCGAACGAATTGCCTAAATACCCGCGTGTGCCCGTGCGTGCTTTTTATACCCTACACCACACTGTGGTACAGGGTATTATGACTTTGTGCATTTGTTTGTAACACCTAAAAGGAGAAGAGATAGACCCATTGTTTATTATACCGATCGACTCAGAATCACTTTCTGAGTCGATTTAGCCATGTCCGTCTGTCTGTCTGCCTGTCCGTCTGTCCATGTATTCTTGTAATCAAAGTGCAGGTCGTATTTATGGTCCGATTGTGATGAAATTTAGCATAGTGCTCTTTGTTGGCCCAAGGACGATCCCTATTGAAATTGGTTAAAATCGGTTCAGATTTGGATATAGTCCCGATATATATGTTTCACCCGATTTGACATGCAAGCGCTGTAGAAACCACATTTTACATCCGATCTTTATGAAATTTGGCAGAGATAGTTTTCTTATTACATGAATAAACACTGCCAAATTCGGGGAAAATCGGTTCAGATTTAGATATAGTCCCCATATATATGTTTCACCCGATTTGACATGTAAGCGCTGTAGAAACCGTATTTTACATCCGACCTGTACGAAATTCGGCAGAGAAAGTTCTCTTATTACATTAATAAACACTGCCAAATTCGGGGAAAATCGGTTCAGATTTAGATATAGCCCCCATATATATGTTTCACCCGATTTAACATTTAAGCGCTGTATAAATCGTGTTTTATATCCGATCAGTACGAAATTTAACAGAGAGAGTTTTTTTTATTACATGTATGAACACTGCCAAATTCGGGGAAAATCGGTTCAGGTTTAAACATAGTCGCAATATATATGTTACACCCGATTTGACATGTAAGCGCTGTAGAAACCGTGTTTTATATCCGATCAGTACGAAAATCGGCAGAGAGTTTGCTTATTACATGTATGAACACTGCCAAATTCTTATCGCAATGCCCATAGGTGTAGGGTATTATATAGTCGGCCCCGCCCGACTTTCTGTCTTTCCTTACTGGTTTATAATGAAGTTTGGTCAGATGCTTTATTTTTGCGAAATTTCGGCAAAATCGGATATTAAATACGTCCGATACAAGTCCGGCTGCAAGTTTGTAGTGTCCTACAATCAAAACTAGCGATCTTATTAATATTATTAAGATTATATGTATCATTTTTATAGTTTACTTCTTCTACAAAAACCATACAAATATAGTTAAACTCTTCTGCAGTTAATGTATATTAGGGTGGATCGATTATTTTTTGTTTTTAATTTAACTTTTCTTGTATTGACAGTCGACGACCCATTGTATAAGTCCATTATTGGAAAACTTCAGCTTTCAAAAATATTGCAGATTACGATTTTATCTTATTTAAGTTGCTTTGGTTTTAATTTCAAAAACATTGCCCGGTTTTGTAGACTTTTAACGCAATTTTGACTAAAATATTTTTCAACTTCAGTGGGGTATATGTTTAAAACGCAGCAACACACAATCAAGTAACCAAAATAGATTTTGAACTAATATCGTTGGTGCAATATTAAGGTTTTTACATTAATTTCCACAATGTCGCTTTTGTAAGCCCACCGTGCGCTACACGGTAACAGCAAAATAAAATCTGGCTGCACCAACTTCTTCTCCAAAGAATTCTCTTGAAGGTGGTCCAAACCGTAAGACTCTATCTCTAACGGTATAGTCATGAGATAGAAAATACTGTTATGCGCGCGTATTTACCACATTTTTCCCATTGTGCGCCGTGTAACAAGAAAAGATCATTGCAAATTTATTTTATCAAATGCTTATTTTTTTTATTATTATGAAATTATTTTTTGATATTTATTTTTACCTACAACTCACGCTAGATTGCGCTGTCATACAAATGGAGCTATAGTATATGAGAACAGTAGGAATCACAAAATATGGTAAATGTAGAGTAGATGAGAACAGTAGGAATCACAATAAGTAAGATGCTATACAATGATGTCAACTTTTTCCGAAGCAAAAGCGTAATGAAAAATTGAAAAAGCGTAAAAAGGCACTAAACTATAATAGGCGTGTTTTCGTTACACCATTGGTGCTTAATTTGTATGGGGAGCTAAGCACTTTTAAGCATTATTAGTTCCCGATGAAGTTTGGTGCTTGTGTTCCTGTCTTAATCGAGTATGGTGTTGCCAGATTGGGCACCCTATATTTGGCAATATGGCATCCCATTTTGGAGAGATTGTTATCAAATATTGTGAATTAACGGGAAGAAGAAGAACAAAAATGGTAGCTTAGTGGTTAGTGCGTTAGACTTGGATCCCGAAGGTGCTGGGTTCAACTCCCAGCCATGGCACCGGAAAAATTTAACATCAACATTTCATGTTTTCATCATAATTCGAGTTTCTGCAGCTAACAATAACTCACCGGTCGCACTACCACTACAACAACATCTGATCACACAAGTCAACAGGGAAGCTAAAAATAGACATAACACCATGACGACTATTAACAGATATGCAGCGCTTCTAGTGGAGAATAGAAATGGCAACATTCAAATAACATCCATTCCCTGATATTAACAGACGAATGTTAATTTACTACCGGACAACATTGAGTGGATGAAAACAACATAAGGTTCCCGCGATAATCGGATATATGCCGGAACGAAGTCTGTAATAGAAATAGACTTAAGGATTATCAACTCAGCGTCTCCAAGCTGCTACAACAACAACAACAAAAATGAGAAATTATTTTAATAAATATATGTCTTATAAATACTTTTCACGAATTTTTTTTGCCTGTTTCGCACTGTTCTTTCTTCGCAACTCATGACACCATTGCTACCAGATAGTAAAAATCCGCCACTTATTGCTTTTGTGCCAGTTAGTGGAAGTCATTTGTTTTCGTTGCAAAGTGCTAAACTAAAATTGCTAGCTTGTAACGAAAACATGCCTAATATTGCTTTAGTCGGGAGAGACGACAACGTTATATCCGCCCCCATCAGAGCAGAATAAAAAAAAAATACATATGTTTTGTCAAATTGTATTAAAGTTGTTTTCTTAATGAGAATAATATGTTCACAAATTTTTATTTTATGGCGCTTAGATTCAAGGTCAGGATATCGAAATATAAAGGGTACATACATATATCTGTACCTATTTCCGTCAAATTTTTCAACGTTAGTTGAAAAATTTACAGAGTCTACATTCAACATTGGGAAATATATGTTATGAAGTCTATTTCTAAATCTGAACTAATTTTCTTCAAATTTGATGGGTCCATTTCTGGTTGAAGGAACCGTTATATACTAAATTGTATGTATGTACTTATACATCTGATAAGAAACGGGTATTCTATGGCGCTTAGACCCAATATTGGTTTTTTTTTCGTATATATGACGTATATAAATAAACCTGCCACAAATTTCATAAAATTTGCCAGAGTTCATTATTGGCTCCATCAACTTTTCTATGTCATATCTATATATATATAAATGGTGTGAAAAATGTATAGTAATTCATCAATTGAGAACGGCTGGACCGATTTGGCTCAATTTTTTTTCAGTTGTTCGTATTTGCCTGGAGAAGGTTGTTACGAAAGAAAATTTTGGGAAAACCCCCCGGAAAAGTCGGAAAATTGGGAAAACCGAAAATTGATATTTCTTGCGAGATTCCTACTGTTCCTATCTACTGCTCTCTTTTTCAATCCAAATTTTTTTATTAATTTTCTATTAAACAAAAAAGTTTTCTATTAAACATATGTACGAGTATGTGCTATTTTTCTTGCTGCAATTCATTCGAGTTTTGCGTATTGTTACACTGATTTCGCGTATCTCATCGGCAAACGGTACAAGCATTACGATCAATTAAAATTCAACGCGATATTTATCAATTCGAACATTTTTTCAGATAATAAGTTTGAGTATAAGAGGTAAGGTTATCTTATTGGATTGCGGGCATTGCAAAATCATAATTTCGGATGAATGCACGATGGCGCATAAACGAGCTCTGGAGGCAGTTGACCGAACGATGAAGGATTTACGACGTGATTTGAGACAATTTGGTGAGTCTATGATATTGCTCTCCAGAGATTTTCGTCAAACGCTTCCCGTCATCCCGAAATCTACTGCCGATGAAATTAATGCATGCCTGAAATCGTGGTCTTTGTGGCGGAATGTCAAGAAGTTGAAATTGACCACGAACATGAGAGTCGCGCGGCAGAACGACTCATCGGCTCTTGAATTCTCGAAACAACTGTTGGCGCTTGGCAATGGCCAAATTACTGTTGATGTTTCCACTGCATTGATATTGTTCCCGGCAAATTTTTGCGAGTTCACATCGTCGAACGAGGAACTCATCACCAAAGTGTTTCCAAATCTCGATTAGATTAGTGAACGGGCAATATTAGCAGCGAAGAATAAGGACGTCAATAGCATGAATTTTATTATTCAAAGTAAAATCGAACTCGCTTGATGTGCCAGGAGCTCCGCCGCATAATTTACAGCTGAAGGTGGAATCGATCATAATCATGTTGCGGAATCTGAATCATCCGAAATTGTGCATAGTTCGCGATTGTCCATTATGAAACTGATGGACAATGTGATTCAGGCGACGATCGTCAAGGGAAAATTCAAAGGAGAGGAAGTCCTTATCCCACGAATTCCGATTATTCCAACTGATCTTTCATTCCAATTCAAGCGGATTCAGTTCCCTGTACGATTGGCTTTTGCGATGACAATCAATAAATCTCAAAACCAATCGTGGGAAGTCTGTGGAATTAATCTCGAATTTCCCTGTTTTTCGCACGGTCATCTGTACGTTACCTGTCTTCTGTCTTCGTTGTTTGTTGTTTATCACATCGCTCTCTACTGATTTCGATTCCTTTTAAACAAATCGCATTAAAATTTTAACTATCTGTGTTTTATTATCACTCTGGAGTTTATCTGAAGGCGTTAAATTGGGGCGAGTCGAAGTTCGCCGGGTCCGCTAGTTTCGTATATATTTGATGCAAATTGTGGCGTATGATGGCAAATCTTGAAGTACATACATACATATGTTTAATTTCTTTATGTTACCAGATTTGTTCTGACAAATGTACGAAAAGCGTCAAAAGCACTAACGAAAAATGTGAAATCGTACAGTTAGTGCTTTTTTTTCATTTGGTGCGAAAAGCACTAGGTTGGCATCCCTGATGCTATATATGGGGGCTATATCGAAACATTGACCAATATGGCCCATTTGCAATCCCAAACAACCTGCAACTATAAGAAATATTTATACCAAATTTGATCAACCAAGCTCTATTATTACGGACTGTAGCATGATTACAACAGACGGGCATGGCTAAATCGTCTTCGAATTTTACGACGATTAAGAATATATATACTTTATGGGGTCTCAAATCAATATTTAGAGGTGTTACAAACGGAGTGACAAAATGAATATACCCCCCATCCTATGGTGGACGGTATAATAAGTATTAGTTTATCAAATTTGCAATTATCTTTTCTTGTTAGACAGCGTTCTAAAATCACCAACTTCAAAAAGGTTTTGTTATGGATAATTTCAACTTTCATTTGCAATTGGTTTCATCCCATTCCCATTTTGGTTGTTGCACTGTGTAATTAATATGATTAAATGACATCCGAACTGAGAACGAGTGGATATGACGATGTAAATTAAAAAACTTTTAATTATACAGACATAGCACCATTCTACTAAAAATCGGGTTTTCCCGGGATTGATATTCAAAAATCCCGGGATTCGGGATCGGGATTTCCCGATCGACATCCCTAATAGTACAATGGTATATTGTACTGATATACAATGTGCAAAAAATTTTAGTACACACAGAAAATAAAACAAGTTGTTGGGTACACTCAAAGAATTTTGTGAGTATCATTAGCAAAAATGTTTGTTGTTTCAACAGTCTGTGTCTGCTGAAAAAGGGAAAGCAGACTTCGTCTGTTATTTTAGCAACCCTATGGTTGTTATTTTAGCACATAAATTTGCCTGCTACTGTAGCAAACTAGAACAGTCATTTTAGCAAACAATTTTGCTATTATTTAACAGAAAAAAGCGGCTGGGAGAACAAACTATTTTTGTTATTCTAGCATACGTTTCTTTCTTTTTTATTTTAATAAAAGAAATACAAATTTTATATTTTCCTGATATTTGAGAAGAGTATATCAACCAGGACTCCAACCTGAAGTTATTCAGCCCATGTATTGATAAGCGTTTCGAACTGTGAAATCTGTATGTATGCTTGATCTAAAAATATAAATGAAAAATAAATCATTTAATAAAATTGAATAGCAATAGGAGTATCTACAAACAATACTTACCGGTCACTGGCACTAACAATTATCTTCTTGTTGTCCGAAGGATAAATATA
Organism: Eudasyphora cyanicolor; assembly: GCA_963930755.1. Taxonomy (NCBI): domain Eukaryota; kingdom Metazoa; phylum Arthropoda; class Insecta; order Diptera; family Muscidae; genus Eudasyphora; species Eudasyphora cyanicolor. Next base: position 167,157,705 of record OZ005735.1, read on the forward strand.
AAGAAATTAAATCGTACGACGTCGACGCGAACTCTGTCAATATTGGCCAATGTGTTGGGTTTACCCTATAGACACGGTATCTAATTGTACATGTCCAGAGCCATATCATTGGGCAAATGATCTAAATTATCCTGAGTTTTTTGGAGCCAAAAGGTTGCTTCGTGATTCGGATATTAGCGACCATCGTTGGAACATATAGAGTAAATAATCAATGTTGCCATTTCGGTAAACAAATCACAAAAGGAAAAAAATACTTACGAGTTGTTGCAGGTATTATCATTAGGGTCACACTTCCAAGAGTTTTATGCGATTTGGAAAAGTAGACAAGGAAATAAATGGTTAGTCCATCCATGACACAAGTTATCTGAATTTATACATTGTAGTTGCTACGAAATTTCAGATCATCTTTTATACCCGTATTTTAATAGGACACTGCTTGGTGAGAATCTTGAAAACAAACTGAAATAAGTTTTATAATCGTAGTACATTTAATTTTCAATTTGTGTACGCTTACCTGTTGCGTCTTGATTAATTGATAACATCGTCCTTTATGTTCATTTGTGTACGCTTGATCAAAAAATATAAATCATTTAGAAAATTAAATAGGAGCATCTACACACAATACTTACCGGTCACTGGCATTATAACTATCTTCTTTTTGTCCGAATGATAACAATAAAGGACATACATCGTACGACCTTTGGTTATATGTGATGTTCTCCAAGACAGTATGATGATCAGTGACTCCTACGCGTTAGCCAATTGGGTTCACCCTATATACACGGTAATTGTACATGTCCAGAGCCATAGAGCTTGCTGAGAATCATGAAAACAACCAGAAATAAGACTTACACAATCATAGAGAAATTTGCAATTTTTGTACGCTTACCTGTTGCAACTTGCTTAATTGATCCTCCAAGGCATACACAATTTCGCCTTTTTTTCTTTAGCCATTTGTAAGTGTTGTCGAAGCTGTCCCGGAACCGTTTTACTTATTAAAATCATTTGCATTATCTTCGCGGAATGCTTTTTTAATGCGAATTAACAAACAGAACGAAAATTTCAATTTGTTCGGCGTAAAATATTTTATTCTTCAAAGGGTGTTACTAAATAGCCGGCGTCGGCGCACGATGTCTGTCAAAGAGGCAATCTTGAATGCTAGTGAAAGCGTATTACGTCTGTCAATATTTTTTGATAAGCGAAATAAACATTTTATATGAGATTTTGTTATCTGCACAAATATGAATATATGTGTAACTTATCGCAAGCACATTTTAATGGAAAAAATTGGTTTCAGTGGTAAGGAATATAAATTAAACGCCGCTTTTTTAATTTTCTTTTTTCCGTCATAAAGCATGTCTATGTCCCGATTCACACGGGGCAATTCGGTGTTTGTTGGAAACAAAGGCAGCAAAGTGCGAATGAAAAACACAAAACGGATTGCCAGTACAAGAAACTACTTTCCCCATTGTCCAGATTCACACTCGGCAACTTTTCCAAGCAAGTGTCAAAGTTTGTAGGAGAGAGCTCTTTCCGCCCGTCTCCATCAAACTTTGACACTTGCTTGGAAAAAGTTGCCGAGTGTGAATCTGAACATTATCTTCCGTACGTCCGGGTTTACACTGGCTGAATGTTCAGCAGATTATCGGCGTTTTGTTGGAGAGAGGGGCAGTCGGCAAGAGGGAGGAAAAAACTCTCCCTGAACGTTTTGAGTTCTTCGTGCAAGTTCAAAAGAGAATTTGATGATAAGCTGCTGAAAAAACTTGCCTAGTGTAAATTCGGACTATGCCTCTATGTCCAGATTCACACCCGGCAACTTTTTCCAAGCAAGTGTCAAAGTTTGACAGAGAGAGACGCCGAATTACCGGGTGTGTTGAGGTGTCTATGTTCGTCCCAATTTACACGAGGCAATTTTATCAGCGGTTTAATGGTGTTTGTAGGGGAGGCAGTTGGTTCAATCTCGTACTCGATTGAACGTTTTGTTTTTTATTCGAACTTTGAAACAACAACAATACACACAGGAATAGCCGTGGAAACCGTATAAAAATCGTCTTTGCACAGAATGATAAAATCTTGCGAAATTTTCTCTTAATACTCACCCTAAGTCTTTAGGAATTCTCTCGTTTTTTAACTTTTTTTGCATACACAATACTTAGTCCTAGATCACACGAGGCAATTTCTTCCAAGCGGAAAGTGCTCTGTATCTTTCCTACAAACTTTGACACTTGCTTGAAATAAAATTGCCTTGTGTGAATCAGACTTTATAAACATTTTTACAAATTGCACATAAAATATTAATGTTTTGCTTTGGTTTCATTAAAATATACAAATTAGAAACTAAAATCTAAACACAAGCGATTAATTTTAATTGTATGTCCGGAACTAAGATTTTGAAATCGTCAAATCATATTCGTTATCGATTTGTGTTTTACTTTTTGCAGTTTTAATCGACTCCTATTTCCAATATTTTTAAAATCCAATGAAAAAATAAAAATATTGAGAACCGTAACTCGAAAACAGATATCGCCGAATAATTATTTAATTTTTTTTTAAATATACTTTTCTTATCTCACGAATGACCTTAACCATTTTGATTTTAAGTGGTAGTTGAACTTTATCATGTAAATTATTGCAACTTTTGTCTTATTTTCACATATTATTAACAGCAAAAATTTTCAGCAAACTGCAAATTTTTCAGCAGTGCGTTTGCTAATGCAAAACTGCAAACTTTTTGCTATTACAGCAGAAAATGTGCTGTATTAGCAGACAAAATGGTTGCTAAAAATTAGCAGACGTTGTTTGTTATTAACAGCAAACAAATTTTTTTGGGTGTAGGATTTAACCAACAAAATTGTTGAAATTAAGTACACAAATTGTTGGTATAACAACTTTGTTGGTTAAATCGTACCCAACAACCTTGAACTCTTGATTCAAGAGCGCTGTTGTTTTTTTTAAAGATTAAAGTTGTTGTTTCCAGTACAACACGTTGTTGAAATTACGATTTCGTTCTTTAAATAAGAATTAAAGTTGTTGAAATGAAGATTCCGTTCTTAAAATAAGAATTTAACTATTGCGGCAAATACTTTTTGTTACAATTTATCAAGTGCTGTGTATCTGTGTGTATATATGTATATGCATTGGTATTCACGATATAACCTGTTAACTTTTTTTGCAAAAAGGTACGTTTGTTTTGGAGGTACCAAAAGGGGCGTGGCAACTTCGCCCACTTTCGACAGACTGTAGCTGCTATAAAAACATTGCACTGTACAAAATTTTAAGTATTAGTATGCACTAGTATTAAAGTTATAAGCTGTTAACTTTTAGTACAAAATGTTTCCTTTGTGTGGGAAGTACCAAAATGGTCATGGCAATAGCGCCAATTTTTCACTAGACTGTAGGTACTATAAAACCATTACACTGTACAAAACTTCAAGTATTTGTATAACTGGTATTAAAGTTATAAGCTGTCAACTTTTGGTGCAAAATAGTCCATTTGTGGGGGAGGTACCAAAAGAGGCGTGCAAATAACGCCCATTTTTTACTGGACTCTAGGTACTATAAATGCATTACACCGTACAAAATTGCAAGTATTTGTACGAAGTTATATTAAATCTACAAGCAGTTAACGTTTGGTACGAAATGGTCAATTTGTGTGGGAGGTACCAAAAGGGCGTGGCAACATCGCCAATTTTTCTCGAGATGATAGCCACTACTAAACTAATACCATGTGTGGAATTTCAGAAGATTCGAATAAATAGTATAGAAGTTATTAAAGAATCAGTGTTTCACTAAATGTTAACCCTTTGTGGGGGAGGTACTAAAAGGAGTGGACCATAGAAAAAAATATTTCCGCATACCAAATTTGAAGTCAATTGGTTACTCCTTTCGGAGAGTTATCGTGCGCACCAGCCAGCAGACAGACAGACAGAAACTGCTCATTCGACTTAAAATGACCCAAAACCGATATCTTAGGTCACTCTTTCGATGGGTTACACTTTTGGCCAGTAGCAAATGATATATACCCTAGTCACACTCTAAATTGAGGGTATAAAAATGGGCGTTATGCCCATTTTGGAATCTCGCAAACAAAAATGGTCAAAGTAAAAGATCTGCAAAGAATATGGAATAGATTTTTTTCTGCATATTTTGGCCCAAGCAAAAAACGCTCTTTTACAAAATACTTTTTTTTATATTCTTGATAACTGTTACTTTGAAATTTAAAGCCCTCATAATTCCCTTAAATTTAATTCATATCCAGGCTTATATTGAAAAAAATACTAAAGGCACATTCCATAAAAAATTACCATAAACATTTTTCTTGTTTTTGTTTTATTCGATCTGATTTTCTAGTACATATTTTGTTTTTGCACTTAGTTAGTCTCAAGATCGTTTTTGTTGTTTTCAGTACATGAAAAAAACTTTGAATTTATAACTGCCTGACGATGTCGAACATTAACTTTCGCATGAGATCTATGAGAACAAAACGTTTTAGCTTTCAAAAACGTACAAAAATATACTTACATGCCTGATTCGCAGTACCTACAGTCCATTGGAAAATGGACGTATTTGCCACGTTCTTATATGGTACCTAACAAAAGTGTTAATCGGTTTCGTGAAATTAATACTCTTGTAAAATACATATTTTATATATCGGATCTGGAAAATGTTTTGTTTCAAACTCTACTTGGATATCGAATTCAGCAATCCAACTATTGCAATACTCATTATAATGTATGATAAATGGACATAGCTTGTTTATATGGATACAGTATTTTTTAAATCTAAATATTGCAATTTATATTTTGAACAGAGTTGGCGTTAATTGGTTAACCCTATCAAAAGCCAAGATTTAAAACTTCCAAAAATTTTGAAAGCCTCTTCTGAAAAACTAGTCTTGCGCGGAGCAGATATGTTTGTCATCAAGAACATTTAAATTGTTGTCCATTTATTTCGAATAGTTGACGTATGACGATGATTGTACGATTCTGGCGTCGGATCATTCCCGTACCCCACAAAGAATTTCGAATTCCTATTAACTTCAATACTACTTATTCGAATCTTATTTAATTGGCCTCGAGAATAATGAAAGAAGTTTTTACGCCGCAGTGGTCGTTTTATGTGTGAGGGAGAAGTTACCACTTTCTGCAAAAAGTTAACGAAACGTTATTTTAATAGAAAACGTGTGTGTCAGTTTTCAGGACGATTTTTTTCGGTTTGATTTAATATCTGTTTATAGATCCACCAGTAAAACCTCTTGAAATATAACAAACCAAATATTTCGCATTATCATCTCACCAATATTGAGGATTGAACATTAACGCCATCACAAAATAAAAGACCAGTTTATTCTAGAGAATTGCATCTAATTGTATTCGTTCTACATTATTTAAAAAAAAAAATACTTGAAGCAAAGCTTTTTATATTATTCGATTCAATACAAATACAAATTGAATATCCTAAGCCAGGGAGTAAATAAATCATGTTTTCTATCTTATAGTTGTTGGGGTTGTTTTTTTTTCTTTTTTGTATAATAAATATCGATTGTTATACGTACGTACATAACCATTATGATTATAAGCTATAAAAAATTGTTTCGTTATTGTCATCGTTTACTATGAAGCGTTTTTTGTTTTCATCTGAGTTGTTTGTGATTTTTTTCGTTTATAATAAATTGTTTATATTTCACTCATATGTTTTTTCTTCTCTAAGTTCCAACTATGTAATTAGAAGAATAATGCGCGCGTCCATCTAGCGTAAGGAAACCGGCTTACTGATGATATTATTTAGTGTTTTTATATTATTTTAAAATGGAAGACCCGTTGAGGAGTTTAGTAGGCTATCGTTTTTGGCCAAACGCTGTGGTCCCGAACCCACTTTCGTATGTATGATATACTTGAGAAGATTACGCTCGTTTGTGGGCAGCGTGAAGTTACCATTGAGTATGGTATCTGTGGGTGAGGACGAGGGGGAGGCTTCTTCATCATTGGGTATACCTTTCACATACTCTACACTGGAGTCAGCATCGTTGGGGAATGACGTTTGTATGGCTTGCAAAACCGATGGAACGTGTTCTTTTAGTAAATATAAACATGCATTTGGTCCCGCATCAAAGGTGTAGGCCACACGAGTTTGACCCACGGCGGCGTTGTAGCCATGTACAAAAGCGGCTATGGCATGCGAAACATCATTCATATAGACGCATGGGGGATATGTATCCAAAGCGATAGCATGGAATTGATTTGAGTCCTGCATAGTGATTTTGGCAAATGTTTCAAAGTCTCGTTGTTTTATTGCCTCCGTAATAGTGGCAATGCGTTCGGGTACGCATTGCTTAGCACGATATTTAATTAAATCTGAAGTTTCCACCGCCCTCTGCATACCTTTTGTGGAGCTGGTCTTTTTTCGGCCATCATTTACCACTAGAATGAGCACATGCATATCTGGCCAATGAGTAGAAGTTACAACGGGCAAAGCTATGGAATCGGAACCATCCGAGGCTTCACCCTTGTTCCAACGAACAAAACCACCATGAAGACTTCGACACGCTGAACCACTTCCTTGTCGGGCGATGGCTGTCAACTCTTCATCCTGTATACCATACAATGTGGACAAGGTGTAGACTAAACAGGCATAGCCGGCAGCGCTGGAGGCTAAACCGGCGGCCGTGGGAAAGTTGTTGCGCGACACTATGTGTAGCTTCCATTCCAGGGGGAACTTTAGCGGTCCTCCCTTTGCCAAAGCCAAGCGCTGTACTGCAAAAGAAAAAGAAATGTAATAAGTAAAGAAGTCTATGTTGTTAAAGGTTATCTGGTAAGAAAGACTGTGAGGAATGATCAGTTGATGAAGTTGTATATCCCCCACCATTTCTAGTTCTAAGTGTGTTTGGCGTAAATAAGTTTTAGGGCTTATGAAGTAATTTTAGCTTTAGCATTTTCTTTGCTCTTTTTCCGAAAACTGCACCTTTCTTACACATTTTGCAAATTTGAAAATTTAAATGAGCGACGTCTATATGAGGACTGTAACAAAGTATGAATAGATTTGTGTAATTTTTGTTTGAATTCTTGTCAAAATAGAATACAAACTGTGAAGTTTCAGATATTTTGTTTAGAGAAAAGGGTTTTACGGTGGCTTAAACAAAGCGACCACTATGGGGGAGCTATATATAAACATCAACCGATACGGCTAACTTTAAATCCCAAACGACCTGCAACTATAAGAAATATTTCTGCCAAATTTGATCAACCTAGCTCAATTATTATGGACTTTAGCATGCTTTCAACTGACAGGTAGACGAACATGGCTAAATCGACTCGGAATTTTACAACGATCAAGAAAAGTTTGAACTTTATAGGATCTTAGATCAATGACAGGGTCGCATGGATTGACAAAGTTAGTATAATACCTCCATTTTATGGTGGAGGTTATAGTAAAATTTAATTTTATTGTAATTTCAAAAGCATTTAAGACAGACCCATAAATATAGCAGTAAATTCCATTCCATTAACGTCATACATATTACCATTTATTAATCTCCTGAATAGAAGACGATGAATATACATACTTATACATATATGGAAATGCGTATGACCATAATTTTTAAAATGTCAAACTTTTCGAAGAAGAAGGCCACTAATAAATGTAGGTTTTTGTGTCAATGGCTGAGATAAATTAGAAATAGTGTATTGTTTGTTGTCGTTATAGCTATGAGACCTCATTATTAAACATTTTATATTGACTGAAAACTATTCCACTTAAAAATGTACTTATGTATACACAATAAGCAAACCGCTTTGAGGGCTTACCCCCTTTATACTCACAGGCTTTTAGGCATCTCATTATACGAGGATTATCTTCAAACGGCACCTCTTCACCATTGAGCCACATTCGGTGTTCCTTGTAGGTCGCACATGCCGAAGCAGTGGTCTTTGCACACATCTACAAATCAAAGCAAATAAAGAGATGAATTGAAAACGTTTGTTAACATAAGCAAATGCATGTCAAAGGTTTCTGGTTTCTGTTTTTTGTTGTGTGTTTGCTTTTATTTATCCCGAACAAACTACATACATACGTATGTATGGACGACGTATTGTACGTCAATGGGAGCTAAAAACAGCACCTACACACAATGGGGTACACAGAGTACAGAGTTATGAAAAGTACATACAAATCTATGTATGTCACCTCTTTTCGTCCGTCCATCTGTCCATGCATATATCTGAACTTACCTCATCTGTGCTTAAAGTCATACTCAAGGAATCATTTATTGGCAAAATTAGCTCTTCATCTCGTTTTCCCCCTGGAATAATGTTGGTGGACACAATCAGCCGATGAAATTAATACAACAGAAAAGGGCATTAACACAATTACAGCGACGCAAAGTAAATAAAAGTGAAAGTAATGGTTTAGTTTTCTCCCCTTTCTTCTTTTTTTTCTCTGCTGTACTTACAATATTTTATTAAAGCTATATTCACCGGCGCTATACAGGTTTCTATGAACATGTTGTTTATGCTAAGTTGGTTCAATGATTGCGAAAAGAAAATCAAGAAATTGTCGACAAATCGTCGACAATAATAATAATAATTGGTCCAGACAGGAAACACAACTTTACGGTAAGAAAATTTCTGATAAACTGTCAATTGTCAACTTTCACTGCAGGAATCCCCATCAAAAAAAAAATAGCCCATTGAAATGTAAACATAATCAGCTGTTCTTTAGGAAGTGCTCAGAGAGATAAATAAAATTCATATAGTATTGCCAGACTAGAGGTTTTTGCTAGGGGGTGTGTGTCTAAGCTCAGCAACGGTTGTAACTGCACTGCTTGATGGTAATACTTTCTAGCAGAGACAGCTCTACTCGGTGGCACTCTTAATATACGGTAACAAAGTGAACACAAATACAATATTAGGCGGTACGCAATACCCCCTTTATTACTATAGGGTGGCGCAAAATGAGCTATATGGTTTGAATTCTTTAGAACTTTTTTAATTATTATATTATAATTAATTATTATATTATATTAAATATTATTATTATAATTGAATTTTTCCGAAAAGTTATGAAAAATATGCTAAACAGATCACGTATGTGCGAAGCAAAAATGGACATCACTTACAGGATATCATTTTTCACAGCTAATTGCAAAAAATTCCCCAATAATACACTGTAATTCGAAAAAATCAATTTTTGAAAAAAATTATAATAATCGCATAAATAAAAAAGTTATAAACCATTTAAACCATGTAGACCATTCTGCGCCACCCTGTATATAAAAAATTGCATGTATATAGAATAATTCAGCAAAATTTTATTTTTGTAAAAAATTTCGTTGCAAAAGCATTTTCATTAATAACTAGATGGACCCGGTCCACTTCGTTGCCCCCACACTTCAGATTTCCGACAGTAGGAATCTCTTTAATCTATTCGTAGGTACGAACAGTAGGAATCTATTCGTAGGTACGAACAGTAGGAATCTATTAGTAGGTACGAACAGTAGGAATCACTTAAAAAATTGCCTTATATATAAAATGGACCCGGTTCACTTCGTTGGTCCACTATTTGCAAATTTTTTTTTCCAAAACCATCTCAGACAAAATAGCTTTCAAACAAAAGAAAAAAATTTAAAATCGGTCCAGTAGTTTAAGCGTCTATAAAATGCATACAAACATTTTTCCATTTTTATATATATAGATATGTTTCATAGAAAATACGTTTTATAGAAAATGTTGTGAAAATTGGTATGATCAGAAAATTGCGTCAAATTTGTGTTATTCTACAAAATTTCACTGACATTGCATAATTATATTTTGCAAATTTATATTTTTCTACAAAATTTTGTGATATTGCATTTTTATAAAAAAATTACATTGAAATTTAATTTTTCTACTAAATTTCGATGAAATTGCATTTTTTTTTACAAAATTTAGATGAATTGAATTTTCTAAAAAATTTTGATCTATACCATTTTCAACTGTAATTCGAAAAAAATCAATTCAATTTCGAAAAGGATCAATTGAAATTCGAAGATTCCATTTGAAATTTAAAAAAAGTCAATTGAAATTAAAAAAATCCATTTCAAATTCGAAAAACACAATTGAAATTCGAAAAAAATCAATTGAAATTCGAAACACATCAATTGAAATTCGGAACACATAAATTGAATTTCGAAATACATCCATTGAAATTCGAAACACATCAATTGAAATTCGAAACACATCAATTGAAATTCGAAACACATCAATTGAAATTCGAAAAACATCAATTGAATTTCGAAACACATCAATTGAAATTCGAAACACATCAATTGAAATTTGAAACACATGAACTGTAATTCGAAACATATCATTTGAATTTCGAAAAACATCAATTGAAATTCGATGAAATTGCATTTTTTTTTACAAAATTTGGATGAAATTGCATTTTTCTAAAAAAAATTTATCTACACCATTTTCAACTGTAATTCCAAAAAAAAAAAATCAATTCAATTTCGAAAAAGATCAATTGAAATTCGAAGATTCCATTTGAAATTCGAATAAAATCAATTAAAATTCCATTTCAAATTCGAAAAACACAATTGAAATTCGAAAAAAATCAATTGAAATTCGAAACACATCAAAACATCATTTGAATTTCGAAAAACGTCAATTGAAATTCGATTTTTTCATTTGAAATTCGTAATACACCAACTGATATTCGAAAAATAGCAATTCAAATTCGTAATACACCAATTGAAATTCGAAAATGTAAACAAATCTGTACATTGGATTAGGTAGAATTTATTTAAATATTTTTTGCTGACTAAATCTTAACGTATAATGTAACGAATAGAAAAGATATAGATGATCTTATCTTTTATGAATTTTTATTCAAAATTAGTTGAAAGTCATAAGACAAAACATATTTAAATGTTTTAATATTAAAGGTTTAAAATAGACAAATTTTATCACTTAAATGCTACCCCATCTAATATACAGCATTGATTTGGTTTACATTTTTCGAATTTCAAATGATGAGTTTCGAATTTCAATTGA